>JAODUO010001624.1:0-7500 GCA_025642075.2 Ridgeia piscesae | reverse complement strand
TTACAAACTGCCCAAACTCATCCACTTCTATATAATAATAATAATAATGATTTTACTGTTACTGTTACTGCTAATGTTAATGTTAATGTTAATGTTAAATATTAATATTAGTATTAGTTACAGTAACAGTAACAGTAACAGTAACAGTAGTAGTAATAGTAATAAAATATCAACTGATGATGCCTGTATTTGATATTGATAATGTATGGTTTTATGTATGTATTGTCCTGATTGTTTTATTATTATATTGTTGCTTTTTTATGTATTGGTCATAGCTTCTCATGTGCAACATGTACATGCCACGTCGCAGTTACTTACTTAGACTTATTTCCTCCTGTTCCTGTCGGGACTTCAGGCGACGAACTTTCGCCATCTGGACCGATCTTCCGCATTTATTTTGGATTAATTCTAGTTGATTTCAATTTCTTACTCGGCCTTATAATAATAATAATAGTTTATTTCTTATATAGCGCCCCATCCAAATAATTGTTCTGGAGCGCTTTACTATGATTATTCCTAAAATAATGGTAATAAAAATACATATTAATAACATAATATATATATATATATATATATATATATATATATATATATATAATAATAATAATATAAAAGTTAATACAATACTACTTTGATAAAATGTGGATATGCTAATAAAACAAATATAATTCTTTAAAATACCGACTTAAATTGGCACACAACTACACACTGTATTAAAAATGAATAAATAAGTAAAATAGTATAAATATGTAGTAAATAAAAATAAAATAGTATAAATATATACTAATTAAAATAATAAATTAATTAAAATAAATGTATGAATAGTTGATTGATTAACTGTGATCACAGAGTGTCAAACTAATAATCTGTAAACAGGTGCGTCTTGAGTGCTACTTTGAATTGACTCACACTCGTACATTGTCGCACTGCAAGGGGTAGTTGGTTCCATGCCCTTGGAGCTGCACAAGAGAAGTTCGCCAATTTTAGTTCGGGAAGTGGGCTGATTAAGAAGTAACTGGTCAGAAGACCGCAGACTGCGTGTCGGGCAGTAGGGAGAGAGAAGTGCTGATAAGTATGTAGGTGCAAGACCATGGAGGCATTTAAAGGTGAGAAGTAGGGAAGCCAGTGCAGCTCCAAGAGCATGGGCGTGACATGGTCTCGTTTCGATCGAATTAGTATAACACGAGCACAAGCTACCATTTTGGATGCGTTGTAGTTTTTCAGGAGGCTGTTGCAACAGTCAATACGTGATATAACAAGGGCATGCACTAGCTGTTTTGTGTGTCCTTGTTCTAGATAGCGACGAATGCGTCCAATGCTGTGGAGATGGTAGTATGCTGTTCTGGAAATGTTTGTTACGTGTTCGCTCAAAGGACATATTGCAATCGAATGTCACTCCCAAATTTCTGGCGTGCGTGTTGGGTGTCACGTGGGTGTTACCGATTCTTTCGGGAAGATGGTGTTGGTGTGTTGATTTCGGACGGATGATGAGGATCTCTGTTTTGTCGTCGTTCAGCTTCAGCATATTGGTTTTCATCCACTGACGGATACTGATGACACAGCGTTCCATTTTCCTGATGGCAATCTCGGGTGAAGTGTTGTCGCTTAGACTGAATTCTTGGAAAAGTTGAGTGTCGTCGGCGTATAGATGGTAAGTCATGCCATGAAGTTTAACTATTGACGCAAGAGGGGTCATATAAATCGTGAACAACAGTGTGTATTGTCTGTGTTGTAAGTAGGCAGCGAACCATGACAAGCAACGATCCTTGACGCCGATGGTGTTACTCAATGTGTTTAGAAGAATAGCGTGATCAATCGTGTCAAATTCTGCGCTCAGATCGATTAGCAAAAAAATCACACCTTTGCGTTCGTCGATGGACCGGATTACGCTGTCATGCACGTGTAGTAGTGCTGTTTCGGTACTGCAGTTTTGCCGGTATGCTGATTGTAACGGCATGTAGAGATACTTTTCACGCAACCGGTCTGCCACAACTCTCTCAAGTAACTTTGACAGAAAGGACATGTTCGATATAGGTCGATAGCTTTTCACTGTCAAGGCTTGACTTTTTCAAAATTTGTGTGTGATAATAGCAGCTTTCATCTCATCGGGCATTCCGTCTATCAAACACTTGCTTGTTGATAATGTTCGTAATTGGTACTGTCATGACGTCGTGACATCGTGTTACGAAATGTGTAGGCATCGGATCAAGTTTGCATGTCTTGGACGGTGACTTACTTAATAGTTGTGTGATTTCCGCTAGTGTGACTGTCGCGAAGCTTGACAGCTGGCAGTCAGTGTCAGGGCGATTTGTGCACACAGTACAGTCGATAGCACAGGAGTGTGGCGTTTGTAGAGTGGTGCGAATACACTGGATCTTTTCATCGAAGTAGTCTGCGAACTTGTTAGCGAGTGATTCGGCACATTCATAGTTCGGTAGTGTTATTGTTTTGCGCCGATGCAGCAACTTGTTTGCGATGTTGTAGAATCGCGCATGACTACGGATGTCCGACAACTTTTCTTTGTAGTAGGTCTTCTTTGCTTCAGCGCACATGGTGTTCACTTTGTTTCTTTGACATGTAAACATATCGCGGTGTACAGTTAGTTGTGTCTTCCTGCACTGATGTTCCAGCCGCTTCCGTTTAGCTTTAGCAGTTTTTATGTCCGCGTTGTACCATGGCACATTGTTCTTTACTGTGATGTTGCACTTTCTTGCAGGAGCATGCTGGTCAAGTATTGACAGCAGTGTATTGTTATAACAGGAAAAAGCTTCTGCTGGTCAATGTCGTGATTGATTTGCTGAGTGTTGACATTTGTCAACTTACGCACAGTAATCGTTCTCTTAGGCTGACTGTATGTGTAGTTGGAACAGTAAAGATGACGGCGGAGTGGTCAGAATTAACCGATTCGTCACAGGTGATATCAGCAATAGGCAGCTCATCACGTCTCGTTATAATGACATCGAGGATGTGGCCTTTCTGGTGAGTTGCCAGGGTAACATGTTGTTGGTGGTTTGTTGCGGAGACAAGGTCGATGATCAGTTTTATGTGTGCACTGGTGGGATTATCGAAGAGAAAGTTCAAGTCTCCAACCAGCAGCAGCTGGCCGGATGTAAGTGTGAGGTCTTCAAGGAGATCGGCAAACTCCCTCAGAAATACGGGAACGTTTGGCGACTTTGCTTTTGGAAATGCCAAGTGCATTCAGATCGTCGTAGACTGCTTTCATGACACGCTTGAAAGCTTTCGCCCATTGCATCAAAGTTGATGCAGTTGAAGGCTAGTGTACACTATTGCCATGGCAACCGTCACGGTCAACTGAAGATAGCACTAGCAGCGTGTCATACAATTGGTAAAATCAGTAAAATACAAGAACCACAAATTTCTCTTTCGCAGGTATGACGTTGTTGTAATCCAGAAACATTCACGTTGACGTATGATCTAAAATCGAAGAACAGTATAGCTTACAAATTGAAATAATAATAGATGTCTTAGGACAACATTACCAGTGGCAGCCGAAGCGCACACAATCACGTGACAATAACCACAGATTCTACTGCCACTTTCATGAAATGTGTAGTATCCGATCTCTTGATAAGCGTAACACATGTCCAGGTAGTCTCCGTAGTCGACTTACACAAACACAAACACAAACACAAACACAAAAACAAACACAAACAAACACACACACGCACACATACACACATACACCTATATATATATATATATATATATATATATATATATATATATATATATATATATATATATATATACTCATATATACTATATATGTATATATATATATATAAATTATATATATATATATATATATATATATATATATATTTTTAAATATGTATACACACATATATGTATACATACACATATATAGGCCCTATATATGAGTATGTTGCTTGGTTATGTTAAGGCAGTTGTGTTGGTCTGTCAAATAAAAAACATTAAAAATATTCAAATATATGTGCCTATTGTTTACTCAGTGAGATATTCCTGGGAAATCGTACATGTCCCGGTGCTGCGGACAATTTAATTCCCGCTTTGTGTGTTACTAGGTAATGATTCCCTACTGGCATGTTGCTAGATAACGATTCCCTCCTGGCATGTTGCTAGGTAACGATTCTCTCGTGTGTGTTGCTGCGTAAAGGCTCTCTGTTGGTGTGTTGCTAGACAACGTTTGCCTCCTGGTGTGTTGCTAGGCAACGACTCCCTGGAGGTGTGCGACGCTGTGCCTCCCTCCAACCCGCGCTCCGCCTACCACAAACGGGCTGGTTACGCTAACATTGACGTGCGCCTTCGCGGGAAGTCGTTGGTGCCAAGTCACGCCGCAGGCACGGTCAAGATTGTCCTGCCAAAGCTGGCATTTGACCGGCATGTAAGTCACCCACGACTGTAGAATTGGGGCATCTGACACATATCTACGTACTCAGACATGCACGCATGCGTAAACATGCGGTAGTCGAGGTTGAAAACGCCCGACTGTCTGTAAAGGGATTCGAGTAACACTGCAATTTCTCACAAACGAGAATCTTTGGAACAAACCCTCAGTGTCACATCCTAAATGGGGTTTGATTTGTAGTTATACAGATCCGTATATATGATCACGAACATCACAAGCGCGCGCATACACCCCCCCCCCCACACACACACACACACAGTCAGACACACAGTCAGACACACATGCACAAATATAAACGCACGCAAACAGTTACACATGCGCATACGCACACACACGCAGACGCACACGCACACGCACACGCACACGCACACGCACACGCACACGCACACGCACACGCACACGCACACGCACACGCACACGCACACACACACACACACACACACACAGTCAGACACACAGTCAGACACACATGCACAAATATAAACGCACGCAAACAGTTACACATGCGCATACGCACACACACGCAGACGCACACGCACACGCACACGCACACGCACACGCACACGCACACGCACACGCACACACACACACACACACACACACAGTTTCGTCTTCCAATTCTTGCACGTGCACTGACCATATTTGATTATTACGTTTTTCGCCGACAGGACAGCATATGGGAGAAGACAGCAAAGCCCGGGGACATGGGGGCCTGGGAGTGGGAGAAGGAGAGGGAAAACAAGAGGAAGGCAGACTGCAAACTCCCACCCCTGCACCGGAAAAGTCTGGTTAGCTGGCAACCGATGGACAAACAGCTTTCAGTCGTCATGACCGAGGGTGTGTCCAGTGACAGTGTCCAGGGAACTGTAGCGTGACGTGTCGTTATCATTGTGACACGTCATCCAGTCGCGTCTACAGTGACACCTGTACACAACAATCGACACTCGGTGAGGGCTAACAAAGAGAAAGGTCAACGTGAAACATTTAGCAAAATGACTACAGATAGTACAAATTAAAATACGCTACGTTGACATTACAGTCGTTGTCAAGCTTCTGAATTGATGACTACATACACTGTCTGTACATATGCGTGGGTAAACACTCGATGCATGCTTCTGTTGAGACTAAGGACCAATGCGTTGGAACTGACTTGTCGATGAATGGGGTAATTAATGAATACAATTTGCACAGTAAACCCCGTTGAACAGTCAACAAAAATGATAGCCTCGACAAACTCTGGGTGCAGAAATTATCTTTCTTGAACAAAATATGAAAGTTTTTGAACTGTCAAATGTATGCAGTAATACTTGCCCTAGGAGATGTCATAATGCAAAAGTGATGTCGTCCATCGTGGCCGATGATGACCAGAATGTCATGAAATTCCGTCTCCGTGAGTTCGGAGACGTCTGGTCAGGCCATGTCAAGTCCCGGTCGCATGTATGGGCGCGGAAATGCAGGCGGCAGAACAGGAGTTGAAGAAACCCTGGTTCTGGCCTTTCGTTTTGCTTCTGAATGGCCTCACTTATTCAAGCGTCCTCAAACACCGCTGTCCCAGCATATATGCTGCTGCGCCATGTGCAGCGCTGTCAGACGGAAGATACTCCCAGTTTGCAGGATCAATGGCGAACACCTTTTTTGTTTTGAAGAATTTCTTGTATCTATTCCTGTCCACCGCAGGGCGGCTGCCATGCTTCCGTTCTCCACAGAAGACCTCCGCATGCACACAGAAATGATGGAGTAATGTCTGCTGCGTAGACCTTCAACTGTGTGGACACTCTAATATATGTTCGTTCCCAAACATTTTGGCGGATTTTCCCTAATGTTGCACTGAGTCTAGCAATCCTGTCGACGAAGGTGCTACCAAGAAAGGTGGACCTGTCCACAGTGTTGAACCTTTTTCCATTGACTGTGTTGATGGTCGCATTTCATGGCGTGTCAGGGACTGATTGGTGATTATTTCAGTCCTGTTGATCGAAGTGATGGGAGCAAGGATCGTGTAAACCTTTACAAACAGGTTCTCAAATTTGGCCATAATTTTCCGTAAACCTTCTAGGCATGCTGTGCCAGAAGCCATAGAGGGGTTCACAAAAGTGGTGTAGATACTAGATACTTGTTCTTGACACTCTTTCTTGAGTTGTTTGGCGGCATCAAAAGTCATATCCAGTGTGCCATGTTCTTTCCACTGGCTCACTGGTAACATACCTTGGTCAAAATGGACAAGTAGGCGGTCGAGCAAGATCCTCGCAAGGACTATCTGCAGCTATCCCTTGGGCAGAATTAAGAGTTTGTTAACCCATTAGACCCCACGCGTCCAAAAGCGCCTGGGTGTCTCCTCCCCAGAGCGCCCGAAAGCGTCCGGCGGAGATAAAGCCTCTAACGGTGGCCCCATCTTGCGGATACTTAAGAGTCTAATTCCCACTGATTCTTTGATATCTCAGCTATGAATCCTGGGTAATTTTGACATGGGTTTGCATTGAAATTTTTACACAGATGTTTACACAGATATTATGTTACATGTATCAAATCAGTACCTATAGCAATGCATCATGTGTGGTTAATAATTACATGTGTATGTGAAATTTGGTTTGATCACTCCCTTACAGTATTTGAGATCTTTCAAGCTTGCCTGAGTGCATCTTAAACATTGCATTACCATAACACATCCATAGACAGAAACACAAATTTCTCTTTGCGGTGAATTTGTGTGTGGTGTGTGTAGTGGGTTTGGTGTGTATGTGTGTATGTATGTGTGTGTTTGTGTGTTTGCGGTGTGGTATATGTATGGAGTGTGCTTGTAGAAGTACGTGTATATGTATGTGAAATACTATGACATTGCTTGATTGAATAATACAAAACGTATTTGAATACAATAGCCACTTTAAAATAGGATCAATGTAGAAATGCACAAAGTAGTGTCTTCATCAGGGTCACACTGTTGGTGTCAACCCTGTCAAGAGACTGACCAGCTCCAGATGTGACAATTCTTATTTACCTTGTTTGTTTCTCTTGTTCAAGGGAAACGAATTCTTGTGGGGCACCATAACATTGGGGTTATCCTCCAGTACTCACACATTCTACAAACACAGACA
>JAODUO010001623.1:0-66198 GCA_025642075.2 Ridgeia piscesae | reverse complement strand
TTTTCCTTCTTAGTGCCCTTTTCCGTCTAGTCCCCCTCCGCCATCGCCTCTCCCTTTGTCCCCCTCCCCCCTTGTGCCCCTCCCCCTCAGTCCCCCTTTCCCCCGTCTGTCGCCCCCCCTCTAGCCCCCCCTTTCCCCCCCCCGTTAGTCCCCTCTCCCGGTTTAGTCGCCCTCTCCCGTCTACCCCCTTTCCCGTCTAGTGGCCCTTTTTCCTTGTAGCCGCCCTCTCCGTGTGGCGCCCTCTACCGTCTTAGCCCTCCCCCCTTCTGTCGCTCTCCTAGGCCCTCTCCCGTTAGTCGCCTCTCCGCCAGTCGCCCCCCCCTTTTCGCCCTCTCCCGTCCCTCCCCCGACCTCTCCCTCTAGTCGCCCTTTTTCCCCTTCCCTTAGTCCCTCCAGTTAGGCCCTTTTCGTCTAGTCGCCCTTTTTTCCGTCGGCCCCCTCCCTTATTTGCCCCCCCCCGCAGTCCCTTTCCCGTAAGTCGCCCCTATTTTTTTGCCCCTCCCGTTTGTCGCCCCCCCCGTCTAGTCCGCGCACCCTTTTTTTCACCCTCTACCCGCCCCCCCCGTCTAGCCGCACTCACCCGTCTAGTTGCCCTCCCCCGTCTAGCCGCCCTCTCCCGTCTAACCGCCCTCTGCCGTCTAGTTGTCATCCCCCGTCTAGCCGCCCTTTTCCCTATAGCCGCTCTCTCTGACCGCCCTCTCCCGTATTGCTGTCTATCAGCCCGGTCCAGTCTAGCCGCCCTGTCCCCTCTAACCGTCCTATCCCGTCTAGTCGCCCTCTCCCGTCTAGCCGCCCACTCCCTTCTAGCAGCCCTCTCCCTTCTAGCCGCCCTTTCCCGTCTAGTAGCCCTCTCCCGTCTAGTCGTCCTTTCCTTCTAGCCGCCCACTCCCTTCTAGTCGCCCACTCCCTTCTAGTCGTCCTCTCACGTCTAGTCCCCTCTGCCGTCTATTCGTCATCTCCCTTCTGGTCGCCTTCTCCCTTGTGCCCGCCCTCTCCCCTCCAGTCGCCCTGTCCCGTCTAGTCGCACTCTCCCTTCTAGTCGTCCTATCACGACTAGCCTCCCTTCGCCGCTTAGTCGCACTCTCCCGCTTAGTCGCTCTCTCCCGTCTAGCCGAAATATCCCGTCTAGTGGTTCTCTATTGCCGCCTTTTCGCGTCTAGCCGCCCTCTCCTGTCTAGTCGCGCTGTCCCGTCTATCCGCACTCTCCCCTCTAGTCTCCCTCTCACTTCTTGTCGCTCTCTCTAGTTGCCCTCTTCCGTCTAGTCGCCCTCTCCAGACCAGTCGACCTCTCCCTTCTAGTCGCCCTCTCCCTTGTAGCCGCTCACTCCCGTCTAGTCGCCCTCTCCCGTCTAGTCGCCGTCTCTAGTCGCCCTGTCCCGTCTAGTCCCCTTCTCCAGTGTAGGTGCCCTCTCCCGTCTAGTCGCCCTCTTCCTTCTAGTCGCCGTCTCTAGTCGCCCTCCCCCGTCTAGTCGCCCTCCCCCGTCTAGTCACTCTGTCCCGTCTAGTCGCCCTCTCACTTGTAGCCGCCCTCTTCCGTGTGGTCGCCCTCTACCGTCTAGTAGCCCTCTCCCTTCTAGTCGTCCTCTCAAGACTAGCAGCCCTCTCCCGTGTAGTCGCACTCTCTCGTCCAGTCGCCCTCTCCCGTCTATTCGCCCTCTCCCGTCTAGTCGCCCTCTCCCGTCTAATCGCCCTCTCCCTTCTAGTCGACCTCTCTGTCTAGTCGCCCTCTCCCATGTAGTCGTCCTCACACGTCTAGCCGCCCTCTGTCGTCTAGTCGCACTCTATCGTCCAGTCGCGCTATCCCGTGTAGTTGCCCTCTCCCGTCTAGTCTTCCTCTACTGTAAGTCGCCTTCTCTAGTCTTTTTGCCCTCTCCCGTTTAGTCGCCCTCTCCCGTCTAGTCTCGCGCACCCGTTTTTTCACCCTCTCTAGCCGCCCTCTCCCGTCTAGCCGCACTCACCCGTCTAGTTGCCCTCCCCCGTCTAGCCGCCCTCTCCCGTCTAAACGCCCTCTGCCGTCTAGTTGCCATCCCCCGTCTAGCCGCCCTTTTCCCTATAGCCGCTCTCTCTGACCGCCCTCTCCCGTATTGCTGTCTATCAGCCCGGTCCAGTCTAGCCGCCCTGTCCCCTCTAACCGTCCTATCCCGTCTAGTCGCCCTCTCCCGTCTAGCCGCCCACTCCCTTCTAGCAGCCCTCTCCCTTCTAGCCGCCCTCTCCCGTCTAGTAGCCCTCTCCCGTCTAGTCGTCCTTTCCTTCTAACCGCCCACTCCCTTCTAGTCGCCCACTTCCTTCTAGTCGTCCTCTCACGTCTAGTCCCCTCTGCCGTCTATTCGTCATCTCCCTTCTGGTCGCCTTCTCCCTTGTGCCCGCCCTCTCCCCTCCAGTCGCCCTGTCCCGTCTAGTCGCACTCTCCCTTCTAGTCGTCCTATCACGACTAGCCTCCCTCCGCCGCTTAGTCGCACTCTCCCGCTTAGTCGCTCTCTCCCGTCTAGCCGAAATCTCCCGTCTAGTGGCTCTCTATTGCCGCCTTTTCGCGTCTAGCCGCCCTCTCCTGTCTAGTCGCGCTGTCCCGTCTATCCGCACTCTCCCCTCCAGTCTCCCTCTCACGTCTAGTCGCCCTCTCTAACCACCCTCTTCCGGGAACCGCCCTATCCCGTCTACTCGCCCTTACCCGTCTATTCGCCCACTCCCGTCTAGTCGCCCGTTGCCGTCCAGTCGCCCTATCCCGTCTAGGTGCCTTATCCCGTCTATGCTTCCTCTCCAGTTGGCCGCCCTCTCTAGTGTATTTGCCCTCTCCCGTCTAGTAGCCGTCTCCCGACTAGTCGATCTCTGCCTTCTAGCTGCCCTCTGCCGTCTAGTCGCTATCTCCCATCTAGGCGCTCTCTCCAGTCTAGTCCCCCTCTCCCGTCTAGTCGCCCTCTCCCGTCTAGTCGCCCTCTCCGGTCTAATCGCCCTCTCCCTTGTAGCCGCCCTCTCCCGTCTAGTCGTCTTCTTCCGTCTAGTCGCCCTCTCCTTTCTTGTCGTCCCCTCACGACTGTCCACTCTCTCCCGTCTAGTCTCCCTCAGCCGTCTAGTCGCACTCTCTTTTAGAGTCGCCCTATCCCGGCTAGTTTCCCTCTCCCGTTTAGTAGCTATCTCCCGTCTAGTTGACCTTTCCCTTGTAGCCGCCCTGTCTAGTCTAGTTGACCTCTTCCGTCTAGTTTCCCTCTCCCGACTAGTCGGCCTCTCCCTTCTAACCGCCCTCTCCCGTCTACTCCCCCTCTCCCGTCAATTAGCCCACTCCCGTCTAGTCGCCCGTTGCCTTCTAGTCGTCCTCTCACGTGTAGCCGCCCTCTTCCGTCCCGTCGCCCTATCCCGTCTAGTTGCCCTGTCCCGTCTAAGCCTCCTCTCCCGTTAGCCACCCTCTCCCATCTAGTCGGTATCTCCCATCTAGTCGCCCTCTCTAGTGTAGTCCCCCTCTCCCCTCTAGTCGCCCTCTCCCGTCTAGTCGCCCTTTCCCTTGTAGCCGCCCTCTCCCGTCTAGTCGCTTTCCCCGTCTAGTCGCCCTCTCCTTTCTAGTTGTCCTCTCACGACTCCGCCCTCTCCCGTTAGTCGCCCTCTCTAGTCTAGTTGCCCTCTCCCGTTTAGTCGCCCTCTACCGACTATCAGCCCGGTCCAGTCTAGCCGCCCTGTCCCCTCTAGCCGTCCTATCCCGTATAGTCGCCCTCTCCCGTCTAGCCGCCCACTTTCTTCTAGCCGCCCTCTCCCTTCTAGCCGCCCTCTCCCTTCTAGCCGCCCTCTCCCGTCTAATCGCCCTCTCACGTCTATACGTCGTTTCCTTCTATCCGCCCACTCCCTTCTAGTCGCCCACTCCCTTCTAATCGTCCTCTCACGTCTAGTCCCCTTTGCCGTCTATTCGTCATCTCCCTTCTAGTCGTCCTCTCACGTCTAGTCGTCCTCTCCCGTCTAGTCGCCCTCTCCCTTGTAGCCGCCGTCTCCCGTATAGTCGCCCTCTCCCTTGTAGTCGTCCTCTCACGACTAGCATCCTTTGCCGTCTAGTCGCGCTCTCTCTTTCCGTCGCCCTCTCCCGTCTATTCGCCCTCTCCCGTCTAGTCGCCCTCTCCCTTTTAGCCGCCTTCTCCCGTCTAGACGCCCTCTCCCGTCTAGTCGCACTCTCCCTTCTAGTCGTCCTATCACGACTAGACGCCCTCTCCCGTCTAGTCGCGCTGTCCCGTCTAGCCGCACTCTCCCCTCTAGTCTCCCTCTCACTTCTTGTCGCTCTCTCTAGTTGCCCTCTTCCGTCTAGTCGCCCACTCCCGACCAGTCGACCTCTCCCTTGTAGTCGCCCTCTCCCTTGTAGCCGCTCACACCCGTCTAGTCGCCCTCTCCCGTCTAGTCGCCGTCTCTAGTCGCCCTCCCCCGTGTAGTCCCCGTCTCCAGTGTAGTCGCCCTCTCCCGTCTAGTCACTCTATCCCGTCTAGTCGCCCTCTCACTTGTAGCCGCCCTCTCCCGTGTGGTCGCCCTCTACCGTCTAGTATCCCTCTCCCTTCTAGTCGTCCTATCAAGACTAGCAGCCCTCTCCCGTCTAGTCGCACTCTCTCGTCCAGTCGCCCTCTCCCGTCTATTCGCCCTCTCCCGTCTATTCGCCCTCTCCCGTCTAGTCGCCCTCTCCCGTCTAATCGCCCTCTCCCGTCTAGTCGACCTCTCCCTCTAGTCGCCCTCTCCCTTCTAGTCGTCCTCACACGTCTAGCCGCCCTCTGTCGTCAAGTCGCACTCTTTCGTCCAGTCGCGCTATCCCGTGTAGTTGCCCTCTCCCGTCTAGTCTTCCTCTACCGTAAGTCGCCTTCTCTAGTCTTTTTGCCCTCTCCCGTTTAGTCGCCCTCTCCCGTCTAGTCTCGCGCACCCGTTTTTTCATCGTCTCTAGCCGCCCTCTCCCGTCTAGCCGCACTCACCCGTCTAGTTGCCCTCCCCCATCTAGCCGCCCTCTCCCGTCTAACCGCCCTCTGCCGTCTAGTTGCCATCCCCCGTCTAGCCGCCCTTTTCCCTATAGCCGCTCTCTCTGACCGCCCTCTCCCGTATTGCTGTCTATCAGCCCGGTCCAGTCTAGCCGCCCTGTCCCCTCTAACCGTCCTATCCCGTCTAGTCGCCCTCTCCCGTCTAGCCGCCCACTCCCTTCTAGCAGCCCTCTCCCTTTTAGCCGCCCTTTCCCGTCTAGTAGCCCTCTCCCGTTTAGTCGTCCTTTCCTCTCCAGTTGGCCGCCCTCTCTAGTATATTTGCCCTCTCCCGTATAGTAGCCGTCTCCCGAGTAGTCGATCTCTGCCTTCTAGCTGCCCTCTGCCGTCTAGTCGCTATCTCCCATCTAGGCGCTCTCTCCAGTCTAGTCCCCCTCTCCCGTCTAGTCGCCCTCTCCTGTCTAATCGCCCTCTCCCTTGTAGCCGCCCTCTCCCGTCTAGTCGTCTTCTTCCGTCTAGTCGCCCTCTCCTTTCTTGTCGTCCCCTCACGACTGTCCACTCTCTCCCGTCTAGTCTCCCTCTGCCGTCTAGTCGCACTCTCTTTTAGAGTCGCCCTATCCCGGCTAGTTTCCCTCTCCCGTTTAGTAGCTATCTCCCGTCTAGTTGACCTTTCCCTTGTAGCCGCCCTGTGTAGTCTAGTTGACCTCTTCCGTCTAGTTTCCCTCTCCCGACTAGTCGGCCTCTCCCTTCTAACCGCCCTCTCCCGTCTACTCGCTCTCTCCCATCTAGTCGCCCTCTCCAGTATAATCGCCCTCTCCCGTCTAGTCGCCCTCTCCCGTATAGTCGCCCTTTCTCTTGTAGCCGCCCTCTCCCGTCTAGTCACCTCTCCCGTCTAGTCGCCGTCTCTAGTCGCCCTCTTCCGTCTAGTCCCCTTTTCCAGTGTAGTCGCCCTCTCCCCTCTAGTCACTCTGTCCAGTATAGTCGCCCTCTCCCTATAACCGCCCTCTCCCGTCTGGTCGCCCTCTACCGTGTAGTCGCCCTCTCCCTTCTAGTCGTCGTTTCAGGACTAGCAGCCCTCTCCCGTCTAGTCGCACTCTCTCGTCCAGTCGCCCTCTCCCGTCTATTCGCCCTCTCCCGTCTAGTCGCCCTCTCCCGTCTAATCGCCCTCTCCTGTCTAGTCGCCCTCTACGTCTAGTCGCCCTCTCCCTTCTAGTCGTCCTCACACGTCTAGCCGCCCTCTGTCGTCTAGTCGCACTCTCTCGTTCAGTCGCGCTATCCCGTGTAATCGCCCTCTCCCGACTAGCCCCCAATCCCTTCTAGCAGCCGTCTCCCTTCTAGCCGCCCTCTCCCGTCTAATCGCACTCTCCCGTCTAATCGCCCTCTCCCTTCTAGTCGTTCTCTCACGACTAGCCGTCTTCTCCCGCCTAGTCTCCTTCTGCCGTCTAGGCGCATTCTCCCGTTTAGTCGGATTCTCCCATCTAGCCGCACTGTCCCGTCTAGCCGCCCTCTCCCGTCTAGTTTCGCGCTCCCGTTTTTTCACCCTCTCTAGCCGCTCTCTCCCGTTTAGCCGACCTCTCCCGTCTATCCGCCCTCTGCCGTCTAGTTACCATCCCCCGCCTAGCCGCCCTTTCCCCTATAGCCGGTCTCTCTGACCGCCCTCTACTGTATTGCTGTCTTATGCTGTCAATCCTGCCTCACCTACCTTGCCGTCCCCTCCGGTCTAGTGGCCCTCTCCCATCTATCCGCCGTATCCTGTCTAGTCGCCTTCTCCCGTTTTGTCGCCTTCTCCCCTCCAGTCGCCCTCTCTGGCCGCCCTCTACGGTCTTCTCCCGACTAGCCTCCCTCTCCCTTCTTGCAGCGTACCGTATAGCCGCGCTCTCCCGTCTAGTCGCCCTCTCCTATCTAGCCGCCGTATCCCGTTTAGTCGCCCTCTCCCGTCTTCTCGCCTTCTCCCGACCAGTCGCCCTCTCCAATCTAGCCGCCTTATCTCGTCTAGTTGCCCTCTCCCGTCTTGTCACCTTCTCCTGTGCAGTAGCCCTCTCTGGCCGCCCTCTACCGTCTAGCCTCCATCTCCCGACTAGCCTCCCTCTCCCATCTTGCCGCCCTCTCTCGTCTGGTCGCCCTCTCCTGTCTAGCCGCCTTCTCCAGTCTAGTCGCTCTCTATAGCCGCCCTTACTCGTCTATCCGCCCTCTCCCGTCAAGCCGCCCTCTCCCGTCTACTCGCTCTGTCCCCTCTATTCGCCCTCTCCCGTCTAGTCGCCCTCTCTCGCCTAGTCGCCCTCTCCCGTCTATTCGCCATCTCCCATGTAGCCGCCCTATCCCGTCTAGTCGCCCTCTCCCGTATACTCGCTCTCTACCTTCTAGTCGCCCTTTCACGACTAGCCTCCCTCTGCAGTCTAGTCATTCTCTCCAATCTAGTCGCCCTCTCACGGTCTAGTCGCCCTCTCCCCCGTCTATGTCCCCCTTTGTCTAAACGCCCTCTCCAGTCTAGTCGCCCTCTCCCGTCTAGTCGCCCTCTCCCTTCTAGTCGCCCTCCCAGTCTAGTCGCCCGCTACGCCTATGCCAGTCTAGTCGCCCTCTCCCGTCCGCCCTCACCCGTCTAGTCGCCCTGCCCCGTCTAGTCGCCCTCTCCCGTCTAGTCGCCTCTCACGTCTACCGCCCTCTCCGTCTAGTCGCCCTCTCCCGTCCAGTCGCCCTCTCCCGTCTATGTCGCCCTCTCCCGTCTAGTCGCCCTCTCCCGTCTAGTCGCCATCTCCCGTCTAGTCTCCCTCTCCCGTCTAGTCGCCCTCTCTCTTCTAGCCGCCCTATACCGTCTAGTTGGCCTCTCCCGTCTACTCGCCCTCTACCTTCTAGTCGCCATTCACGACTAGCCTCCCTCTGCAGTCTAGTCATTCTCTCCAATCTAGTCTTCCTCTCCCGTCAAGTCGCCCTCTCCCGATTAACTACCCTCTCCCGTCTAGTCGCCCTCTCACGTCTAGTCGCCCTCTCCCGTTTACTGATCCTCTCCAGTCTAGCCGCCCTCTCCCTTCTAGTCGCCCTCTCCCGTCTAATCGCCCTCTCCCGTCTAGTCGCCCGCTGCATTCTAGTCGTCCTCTCACGACTAGCCGCCCTCATCCGTCTAGGCGGACTCTCTCGTCCAGTCGCCCTATCATGTCTATTTGCCCTCTCTCGTCTAGTCTTCCTCTCCCGGTAGTCGCCCTCTCTAGTCTAGTTGACCTCTTCCGTCTAGTCGCCCTCTCCCTTAAAGCCGCCCTCTCCCGTCTAACCGTCACCTACCGTCTAGTAGCCTGCTGCCTTCTAGTCGCACTCTCTCATCCAGTCGCCCTATCCTGTCTAGTTGCCCTCTCTCGTCTAGTCTTCCTCTCCCGTTAGTCGAACTCTCTAGTCTAGTTGACCTCTTCCGTCTAGTTGCCCTCTCCCTTAAAGCCGCCCTCTCCCGTCTAACCGTCACCTACCGTCTAGTCGCCTGCTGCATTCTAGTTGCACTCTCTTATCCAGTCGCCCTATCCTGTCTAGTTGCCCTCTCTCGTCTAGTATTCCTCTCCCGTTAGTCGCCCTCTCTAGTCTAGTTGACCTCTTCCGTCTAGTTGCCCTCTCCTGTCTAGTCGGTCTCTCCGATCTAGTCGCCCTCTGCAGTCTAGTCGCCCTCTCCCGCCTAGACGCTCTCTCATGCCTAGTCGCCCTCTCCCTTATAGCCGTTTATTCGCCCTCTCTAGCCGCCCTTTCCCGTCTAGCCTTCCTCACCCATCTAGTTGCCCTCCCCCTTCTAGCCGCCCTCTCCCGTCTACTCGAACTCTCCCGTCTAGGCGCCCTCTCCCTTCTAGTCGTCCTCTCACGACTAGCCGCCTTCTCCCGCCTAGTCTCCTTCTGCCGCCTAGCCGCCGTCTCCGTCTAGTGGCCCTCTCCCGTCTAGTCGCCCTCTCTCCTCCAATCGCCCTCTCCCGTCTAGTCGCCCTCTCCCATCTAGTCGCATTCTCCCGTCTAAAAGCCCTCTCCCCTCTAACTCCCGTGTAGCCGCCCTCTCTAGTCTGGCCGCCCTCTCCTCTCTAGCCGCCCTCTCAAGTCTAGTGGCTCTCTACAGCCGCCCTTACGCGTCTATCCGCCCTCTCCCGTCTAGGCGCCCTCTACCGTCTAGTCGCGCTGTCCCGTCTAGTCTATGTCTCCCGCCTAGTCGCCCTCTCCCGTATAGTCGCCTTAACCAGTCTAGTCGCCATCTCCCTTGTATTCGTCCTCTCCCGAGTACCCGCCCTCTCCGTATTCCGCCTAGTCGCAGACTCACGTCTATTCGCCCTATCCCGTCTAGTAGCCCTCTCCCGTCTAGTATACCTCTCCCGTCTAATCGCCCTCTACCGTCTAGTCGCCCTCTCTCTTCTAGCCGCCCTCTCACGTCTAGTCGCCCTCTCCCGTGTAGTTCCCCTCACTCTTCTCGTCGTCCTGTCACATCTAGCCATTCTCTCCCGTATAGCCGTACTGTCCCGTCTAGCAGCCCTCTCACTTCTAGACTCGCGCTCCAGTTTATTCGCCCTCTCTAGCCGCCCTTTCCCGTCTAGCATTCCTCACCCGTCTAGTTGCCCTCCCCCGTCTTGCCGCCCTCTCCCGTCTAGCCGCCCTCTACCGTATAGCTATCTTCTCCTGTCTAGCCGCCCTCACCCACCTTGCCGCCCTCTCCCGTCTAGTCGCCCTCTCCCATCTATCCGTCGTATACTGTCTAGTCGCCCTGTTCCGTTTTGTCGCCTTCTCCCGTCTAGTCGCCCTCTCTGGCTGCCCAATACGGTCTAGCCGCCTTCTCCCGACTAGCCTCCCTCTCTCTTCTTGCCGCCTTCTCCCCCTAGCAGCAGTCTCCCTTTTTCGCCCTCTCTAAAAACCCTGTCCCATCTAACAGCCCTCCCCACTCTAACTCCATCTCCCGTCTAGCTACACTCTCCCGTCTAGACGCTCTCTATCGCCGCCCTTTCGCGTCTAGCCGACCTCTCCCCTCTGGTCGCACTGTCCCGTCTAGCCGCACTCTATAACCACATTCTTCCGCGAACCGCCCTACCCGTCTACTCGCCCTCTCCCTTCTAGTCGCCCTCTACCGACTAGTCGCCCTCTCCCTTCAAGCCGCCCACTCCCGTCTAATCGCACTCTCCCGCCTAGTCGCCCGCTACCTTCTAGTCGTCCTCTCACGACTAGCCGCCCTCAGCCGTCTAGTCGCACTCTCTCGTCCAGTCGCCCTATCCTGTCTAGTGGCCCCTCTCTCGTCTAGTCTTCCTCTCCCGACTAGTCGACCTCTCCCTTCTAGCCGCCCTCTCCCGTATAGTCTCTCTCTCCCATCTAGTCCCCCTCTCCAGTCTAGTCGCCCTCTCCTGTCTAGTCGCCGTCTCCCGTCTTGTCACTCTCTCTTTTGTAGCCGCCCTCTCCCGTCTAGTCGCCCTCTCCCGTCTAGTCGCCCTCTTTCTTCAAATACTCTCCTCACGACTTGCCGCCCCCCTCCCGTCTAGTCTCCCTCTGCCGTCTAGTCTAGTTGCCCTCTGCCGTTTAGTCGCCCTCTCTCGTCTAATTGACCACTCCCTTCTGGCCGCCCTCTCCAGTCTAGTCGCTCTCTCCCATCTAGTCGCCCTGTCCAGTCTAATCGCCCTCTGCCGTCTAGTAGCCCTCTCCCGTCTAGTCTCCCTCTCCCTTGTAGCCGCCCTCTCCCGTCTAGTCGCCCTCTCCGTTCTAGTCGCACTATCCCTTCTACGGGTCCACTCACGTCTAGCCGCCCTCTCCAGTCTAGTCGCCCTCTTCAGTCTAGTCGCCCTCTCTCGTCCAGTCGCCCTCTCCAGTATATTCGCCCTATCCGTCTAGTCGCCCTCTCTCGCCTAGTAGCCCTCTCCCGTCTATTCGCCATCTCCCCTGTTGTCGCTCTCTCCCTTGTAGCCGCCCTCTCCCTTCTAGTCGTCCTCTCCCGACCAGCGGCCCTCTCCCGCCTAGTCTCCTATCCCCTAGTCGTACTCTCTCGTCTAGTCGCCCTATCCCGTCTAGTTGCCCTCTCCCGTCTAGTCTCCTTTCACGACTTGCGCCCTCCCGTCTAGTCTCCCTCTGCCGTCTAGTCTAGTTGCCCTCTGCCGTTTAGTCGCCCTCTCTCGTCTAATTGACCACCCCCTTTCTGGCCGCCCTCTCCAGTCTAGTCGCTCTCTCCCATCTAGTCGCCCTGTCCAGTCAAATCGCCCTCCCGTCTAGCCAGCCCTCTCCCGTCTAGTCTCCCTCTCCCTTGTAGCCGCCCTCTCCCGTCTAGTCGCCCTCTCCGTTCTAGTCGCACTATCCCTTCTACGGCTCCACTCACGTCTAGCCGCCCTCTCCAGTCTAGTCGCCCTCTTCAGTCTAGTCGCCCTCTCTCGTCCAGTCGCCCTCTCCAGTATATTCGCCCTATCCGTCTAGTCGCCCTCTCTCGCCTAGTAGCCCTCTCCCGTCTATTCGCCATCTCCCCTGTTGTCGCTCTCTCCCTTGTCGCCGCCCTCTCCCTTCTAGTCGTCCTCTCCCGACCACCGGCCCTCTCCCGCCTAATCTCCATCCCGCCTAGTCGTACTCTCTCGTCTAGTCGCCGCTATCCCGTCTAGTTGCCCTCTCCCGTCTAGTCTTCCTCTCCCGTCTAGCCGCCCTCTCCAGTCTAGTCGCCCTCTCCCGTCTAACCGCCCTCTCCCGTCTAGACGCCCTGTCTAGTCGCTCTCTCTCTCATGTAGTCGACCTCTGCAGCCTAGTCGCCTTCTCCCGTCTATTGCCGTCTCTCTTGTAGCCGCCCTCTCCCGTCTAGTCGCCCTCTCCCTTCTAGCCGCCCTCTCCTTCTAGTCGCCCACTCCGGTATAGTCGCCCTGTCCCTTCTAGTCGTCCTCTCCCGACCAGTCGCCCTCTCCCGCATAGTCTCCCTGTGCCGCCTAGTCGTACTCTCTCGTCTAGTCGCCCTATCCCGTCTAGTTGCCCTCTCCTGTCTAGTCTTCCTCTCCCGTCTACCCGCACTCTCCAGTCTGATCGGCCTCTCCCGTCTAGACGCCCTCTCTAGTCGCTCTCTCCCATCTAGTCGCCCTCTGCAGTCTAGTCGCCCTCTCCCGTCTATTTCCGTTTCTCTTGTAGCCGACCTCTCCCGTCTAGTTGCCCTCTCCCGTCTAGTCGCCCTCTTTCTTCTAGTCGTCCTCTCACGACTAGCCGCCCTCTCCCGTCTAGTTGCCCTGTCCCGTCTAGTCTCCCTCTCCCTTTAGTATCCCTCTCCCTTCTAGCTGCCCTCTCCCGTCTAGTCGCTCTCTCTCTCATCTAGTTGCCCTCTCCAGTGTAATCGCCCTCTCCTGTCTAGTCGCCCTCTCCCGTCTAGTCGCTCTTTCCCTTATAGCCGCCCTCTCCCGTCTAGTCGCCCTCTACCGTTTAGTCGACCTCTCCCTTCTAGTCGTCCTCTCATGACTAGCCGCCCTCTCCCGTCTAGTCGCACTCTCTCGTGAAGTCGTCTTCTCCCTTCTAGTCACTCTGTCCCGTCTAGTCGCCCTCTCCCTTGTAGCTGCCCTCTCCCGTCTAGTCGCCCTCTCCCTTCCAGTCATCCTCTCCCTTGTAGCCGCTCACTCCCGTCTAGTCGCCCTCTCCATCTAGTCGCCGTCTCTAGTCGCTCTCTAATCAACTTCTCCAGTGCAGTCGTCCTCTCCCGTCTAGTCACCCTGTCCCGTCTAGTCGCCCTCTCCCTTGTAGCCGCCCTCCCCGTCTAGTCGCCCTCTACCGTCTAGTCGACCTCTCCCTTCTAGTCGTCCTCTCATGACTAGCAGCCCTCTCCCGTCTAGTCGCACTCTCTCGTCAAGTCGCCCTCTCACATCTATTCGCCCTTTCCCGTCTAGTCGCCCTCTCCCGTCTAGTCGCCCTGTCCCGTCTAGTCGCCCTCTGCCGTCTAGTCGCCCTCTCCCATCTAGTCGTCCTCTCACGTCTAGCCGCGCTGTGCCATCTAGTTGACCTCTCCCGTCCAGTCTTCCTCTACCTTTAGTCGCCCTCTCTAGTCTTGTTGCCCTCTCCGGTTTAGTCGCCCACTCCCGACTAGTCGACCTCTCCCTTCTAGCCGCCGTATACCGTCTAGTCGCTCTCTCCCATCTAGTCGCCCGCTCCAGTCTAGTCGCACTCTCCATTGTAGCCGCCCTCTCCCGTTTTGTCGCACTCTCCCGTGTAGCCGTACTCCGTCTAGCCGTCCTCTCACTTCTACTTTCACGCTCCCGTTTATTCGCTTCTAGACGGGAGAGTGCGACTAGATGGGAGAGGGCGGCTAGACGCGAAGGGATTCTAGACGGGAGAGGGCGACTAGACGGGAGAGGGCAACTAGACTAGAGAGGGCGGCTAACGGGAGAGGAAGCATAGACGGGTCAGGGCAACTAGATGGGATAGGGCGGCTAGACGTGAGAGGACGACTAGACGGGAGATGGCGGCTAGAGGGGACAGGGCGGCTAGACGGGAAGGGGCGGCAAGACTGGAAACGGCGATTAGACGGGACCGGGTTGCGACTAGACGGGACCGGGCTGCTAGATGGAACAGGGCGAAAAAAGGGAGAGTACGACTAGACAGCAGAAGGCGGCTAGACCGTAGAGGGCTGCCAGAGAGGGCGACTGGACGGGAGAAGGCGACAAAACGGGACAGGGCGACTAGACAAGATACGGCGGCTAGATTGGAGAGGGCGACTAGTCGGTAGAAGGCGGCTAGACGGTAAAGAGCGACTAAGCGGGAGAAAGCGACTAGACGGCCGAGGGGGCTAGACGTGAGGGGACGACTAGAAGGAAAGGGCGACTACAGGGGAGAGGGCGGCTAGACGGTACAGCGCGACTAGACGGGATAGGGCGGCTAGACGGGAGAGGGCGACAAGACGGGAGAGGGAGTTACATGGGAGAGGGCTGTTAGACGGGAGAGGGTGACTAGATGGGAGAGGGGGCGACTAGACGGCAGAGGGTAACAAGACGGGAGAGGGCGAATAGACCAGAGAGGGCGACTGGAGGAGAGAGTGCGACTAGACGGCAGAGGGTGGCTAGTCGTGACAGGACGACTAGAACGGAGAGGGCGACTAGACGGGAGAGGGCGACTAGACGGGAGAGGGCGGCTACAAGTGCGAGGGCGACAAGACGGGAGAGGGCGACTAGACGGGAGAGGGCGACTACACTGGAGAGGGCTTCTAGACGGGTGAGGGCGAATACAGGGAAGAGGGCGACTAGACGGGAGAGGGCGACTAGTCGGGAGAGGGCGGCTACAAGGGAGAGGGCGACAAGACGGGAGAAGGCGACTGGACGATTAGACTGGAGAGGGCGACTAGATGGGAGAGAACGACTAGACGGGGGAGGGCGGCTAGAATGGAGAGGGTGGCTAGAGGGGAGAAGGCGGCTAGACGGGAGAGGGCGCCCAGACGGTAGAGGGCGAGTTAACGGGAGAAGGCATTTCGGGGAAGACGGCGGCTAGAGAGGGCGACTAGAGGGGAGAGGGAGACTACACGGGAGAAGGCGGCAAGAAGGGAGAGGGAGACTAGTCGGGAGAAGGCGGCTAGTCCGTACAGGGCGGTCAGAGAGGACGACTGGACGGGAGAAGACGACAAAACGGAGAGGGCGACTAGCCAGGATACGGCGGATAGATGGGAGAGGGCGACTAGACGGGAGAGTGAGGAAAGGTAGGTGAGGGCGGCTTGACAGGAGAAGATAGCTATACGGTAGAGGGCGGCTAGACGGGAGAGGGCGGAAAGACGGGGAAGGGCAACTAGACGGGTGAGGAAGGCTAGACGTGAAAGGACGCCTAGAAGATAGAGGGGCAACTGGACGGGAGAGGGCGAATAGACGGGAGAGGGCGACTGGAAGGAGAGCGCGACTAGACGGCAAAGGGCGGCTAGTCGTGACAGGACGACTACAAGGGAGAGGGCGACTATACGGGAGAGGGCGGCTAGTCGGGAGAGGGCGGCTACAAGGGAGAGGGCGACAAGACGGGAGAAGGCGACTGGACGATTAGACTGGAGAGGGCGACTAGATGGGAGAGAACGACTAGACGGGGTAGGGCGGCTAGAATGGAGAGGGTGGCTAGAGGGGAGAAGGCGGCTAGACGGGAGAGGGCGCCCAGACGGTAGAGGGCGAGTTAACGGGAGAAGGCATTTCGGGGAAGACGGCGACTAGAGAGGGCGATTAGAGGGGAGAGGGAGACTACACGGGAGAAGGCGGCAAGAAGGGAGAGGGAGGCTAGTCGGGAGAAGGCGGCTAGACCGTACAGGGCGGTCAGAGAGGACGACTGGACGGGAGAAGACGACAAAACGGAGAGGGCGACTAGCCAGGATACGGCGGATAGATGGGAGAGGGCGACTAGACGGGAGAGGGAGGAAAGGTAGGTGAGGGCGGCTTGACAGGAGAAGATAGCTATACGGTAGAGGGCGGCTAGACGGGAGAGGGCGGCAAGACGGGGAAGGGCAACTAGACGGGTGAGGAAGGCTAGACGTGAAAGGACGCCTAGAAGATAGAGGGCAACTGGACGGGAGAGGGCGAATAGACGGGAGAGGGCGACTGGAAGGAGAGCGCGACTAGACGGCAAAGGGCGGCTAGTCGTGACAGGACGACTACAAGGGAGAGGGCGACTATACGGGAGAGGGCGGCTACAAGGGAGAGGGCAGACTAGACGGGAGAGGACGACTAAGACGTAGAGAGAGGCGCAGAGGAGAGGTGACTAGACGGGAGAGGGCGGCAAGAAGGGAGTAGGGCAGGCTACAAGGGAGAGGGCGACTAGACGGAGAGGGCGACTAGACGGCAGAGGGCGACTAGACTGGAGGTGCGACTAGATGGGATAGAGCGACAAGACGGGAGAGGCGGCTTGAAGGGAGATGTCTACTAGTCGGGAGAGGGCAACTAGACGGAGCGGGCGACTAGACGGAGAGGGCGACTAGACGTGAGAGGGCGACAAGACGGGAGAGGGCAACTTCACGGGAGAGGGCGTTGAGGAGTGCGACAAGACGGGAGAGTGCGACTAGACGGCAGAGGGCGGCTAGACCTGAGAGGACGACTAGACGCAGAGTGCGACTAGATGGGAGAGGGCGACTAGACGGGAGAGGGCGGCTAGAAGGAGAGGACGACTAGACGGGAGAGGGCTACTAGACGAAGGACGCTAGAGACAGGGCGCTAGATGGGAAGGGCGCTAACGGGAGAGGGGGCTAGAGGAGAGGCGACTAGACGGGAGAGGACTAGACGGGATAGGCGGCTAGAAGGTAGAGTTCGACTAGTCGGGAGAGGGCGACTAGACGGGAGAGGGCAACTAGACAAGAGAGGGCGGCTAACGGGAGAGGAAGCATAGACGGGTGAGGGCAACTAGACGGGATAGGGCGGCTAGACGTGAGAGGACGACTAGACGGGAGATGGCGGCTAGAGGGGACATGGGCGGACTAGACGGGAAGGGGCGGCTAGACGGGATACGGCGATTAGACGGGACCGGGTTGCGACTAGACGGGACCGGGCTGCTAGATGGGACAGGGCGAAAAAAGGGAGAATACGACTAGACAGCAGAAGGCGACTAGAACCGTAGAGGGCGGCCAGAGAGGGCGACTGGACGGGAGAAGGCGACAAAACGGGATAGGGCGACAAGACAGGATACGGCGGCTAGATTGGAGAGGGCGACTATTCGGGAGAAGGCGGCTAGACGGTAAAGAGCGACTAAGCGGGAGAAAGCGACTAGACGGCCGAGGGGGCTAGACGTGAGAGGACGACTAGACGGGAGAGGGCGACTAGACGGGAGAGGGCTGCTACACTGGAGAGGGCTTCTAGACGGGTGAGGGCGAATACAGGGAAGAGGGCGACTAGAGAGGGCGACTAGAGGGGAGAGGGAGAATAGACGGGACAGCGCGGTTAGACGGGAGAGTGCGACTAGATGGGAGAGGGCGGCTAGACGCGAAAGGGCTACTAGACGGGAGAGGGCGAATAGACGGGAGAGGGCGACTGGACGAGAGAGTGCAACTAGACGGCAGAAGGCGGCTAGTCGTGAGAGGACGACTAGAATGGAGAGGGCGACTACACGGGAGAGGGCGACTAGACGGGAGAGGGCGGCTACAAGGGACATGGCTATAAGACGGGAGAGGGCGACTAGAGAGTGCGACTAGACAGGAGAGGGCGGCTACAAGGGACAGGGCGACTAGACGAGAGAGGACGATTAGACGGGAGAGGGAGACTAGACTGGAGAGGGCGACTAGATGGGACAGAGCGATAGACGGCAGAGGGCGGCTAGAAGGGAGACGTCGACTAGTCTATACAGGGCGACTAAAGGAAGAGGGAGCCTAGACGGGAGAGGGCAACTAGACGGGAGAGGGCGGAGACTCGTGAGAGGACAACTAGAAAGGAGAGGGCGACTAGACAGGAGAAGGCCACTAGACGGGAAAGGGCGGTTACAATGGAGAGGGCGACTAGACGGGAGAGGGCGACTAGAGGGGAGAGGGGGACTAGATTAGAGAGGGCGACTAGACGGGACAGGGCAACTAGACGGGATAGGGCTACGGGACGGAAGAGGGCGGCTACACGTGAGAGGACGACTAGAAGGCAACGGGCGACTAGACGGGAGTGGGCGAATTGACGGGAGAGGGGGTGTAGACGGGATAGGTCGGTTCGCTGAAGAGGGTGGTTAGAGAGAGCGACTACAAGTGAGTGGGAGACTAGAGGGGAGAGTGCGGCAAGACGGGACAGCGCGACTAGACGGGAGAGGGCGTCTAGTCGTGATAGGACGACTAGAAGGGAGAGTGCGACTAGACGGGAGAGGGCGACTAGACGGGAGAGGGCGGCTACAAGGGAGAGGGCGACTAACGGGAGAGGGAGACTAGACGGGAGAGGGCACATAGACGAGATAGGGCGAAAGAGGGGGGGGGGGGGGGGGGGGGGGGGGGGGGGGGGGGGGGGGGGGGGGGGGGGGGGGGGGGGGGGGGGGGGGGGGGGGGGGGGGGGGGGGGGGGGGGGGGGGGGGGGGGGGGGGGGGGGGGGGGGGGGGGGGGGGGGGGGGGGGGGGGGGGGGGGGGGGGGGGGGGGGGGGGGGGGGGGGGGGGGGGGGGGGGGGGGGGGGGGGGGGGGGGGGGGGGGGGGGGGGGGGGGGGGGGGGGGGGGGGGGGGGGGGGGGGGGGGGGGGGGGGGGGGGGGGGGGGGGGGGGGGGGGGGGGGGGGGGGGGGGGGGGGGGGGGGGGGGGGGGGGGGGGGGGGGGGGGGGGGGGGGGGGGGGGGGGGGGGGGGGGGGGGGGGGGGGGGGGGGGGGGGGGGGGGGGGAAAAAAAAAAAAAAAAAAAAAAAAAAAAAAAAAAAAAAAAAAAAAAAAAAAAAAAAAAAAAAAAAAAAAAAAAAAAAAAAAAAAAAAAAAAAAAAAAAAAAAAAAAAAAAAAAAAAAAAAAAAAAAAAAAAAAAAAAAAAAAAAAAAAAAAAAAAAAAAAAAAAAAAAAAAAAAAAAAAAAAAAAAAAAAAAAAAAAAAAAAAAAAAAAAAAAAAAAAAAAAAAAAAAAAAAAAAAAAAAAAAAAAAAAAAAAAAAAAAAAAAACTGGACGGAAGAGGGCGATTAGACTGGAGAGGGCGACTAGATGGGAGAGAACGACTAGACGGGGGAGGGCGGCTAGAATGGAGAGGGTGGCTAGAGGGGAGAAGGCGGCTAGACGGGAGAGGGCGCCCAGACGGTAGAGGGCGAGTTAACGGGAGAAGGCATTTCGGGGAAGACGGCGGCTAGAGAGGGCGACTAGAGGGGAGAGGGAGACTACACGGGAGAAGGCGGCAAGAAGGGAGAGGGAGGCTAGCGGGAGAAGGCGGCTAGACCGTACAGGGCGGTCAGAGAGGAAGACTGGACGGGAGAAGACGACAAAACGGAGAGGGCGACTAGCCAGGATACGGCGGATAGATGGGAGAGGGCGACTAGACGGGAGAGGGAGGAAAGGTAGGTGAGGGCGGCTTGACAGGAGAAGATAGCTATTCGGTAGAGGGCGGCTAGACGGGAGAGGGCGGCAAGACGGGGAAGGGCAACTAGACGGGTGAGGAAGGCTAGACGTGAAAGGACGCCTAGAAGATAGAGGGCAACTGGACGGGAGAGGGCGAATAGACGGGAGAGGGCGACTGGAAGGAGAGCGCGACTAGACGGCAAAGGGCGGCTAGTCGTGACAGGACGACTACAAGGGAGAGGGCGACTATACGGGAGAGGGCGGCTACAAGGGAGAGGGCGACTAGACGGGAGAGGACGACTAGACGTGAGAGGACGACTAGAAGGGAGAGAGTGACTAGACGGGAGAGGGCGGCAAGAAGGGAGAGGGCAGCTACAAGGGAGAGGGCGACTAGACGGCAGAGGGCGACTTGACGGCAGAGGGCGACTAGACTGGAGCGTGCGACTAGATGGGATAGAGCGACAAGACGGGAGAGTGCGGCTTGAAGGGAGATGTCTACTAGTCGGGAGAGGACAACTAGACGGGAGCGGGCGACTAGACTGGAGAGGGCGACTAGACGTGAGAGGGCGACAAGACGGGAGAGGGCAACTTCACGGGAGAGGGCGTTTAGACAGTGCGACAAGACGGGAGAGTGCGACTAGACGGCAGAGGGCGGCTAGACCTGAGAGGACGACTAGACGCAGAGTGCGACTAGATGGGAGAGGGCGACTAGACGGGAGAGGGCGGCTAGAAGGAGAGGACGACTAGACGGGAGAGGGCTACTAGACGGGATAGGACGGCTAGAGGGGACAGGGCGGCTAGATGGGAAAGGGCGTCTACACGGGAGAGGGGGTCTAGACGGGATAGGGCGGCTAGAAGGTAGAGATCGACTAGTCGGGAGAGGGCGACTAGACGGGAGAGGGCAACTAGACTAGAGAGGGCGGCCAACGGGAGAGGAAGCATAGACGGGTTAGGGCAACTAGACGGGATAGGGCGGCTAGACGTGAGAGGACGACTAGACGGGAGGTGGCGGCTAGAGGGGACAGGGCGGCTAGACGGGAAGGGGCGGCTAGACGGGATACGGCGATTAGACGGGACCGGGTTGCGACTAGACGGGACCGGGCTGCTAGATGGGACAGGGCGAAAAAAGGGAGAATACGACTAGACAGCAGAAGGCTACTAAACCGTAGAGGGCGGCCAGAGAGGGCGACTATTCGGGAGAAGGCGGATAGATGGTAAAGAGCGACTAAGCGGGAGAAAGCGACTAGACGGCCGAGGGGGCTAGACGTGAGAGGACGACTAGACGGGAGAGGGCGACTAGACGGGAGAGGGCGGCTACACTGGAGAGGGCTTCTAGACGGGTGAGGGCGAACACAGGGAAGAGGGCGATTAGAGAGGGCGACTAGAGGGGAGAGGGAGAATAGACGGGACAGCGCGGTTAGACGGGAGAGTGCGACTAGATGGGAGAGGGCGGCTAGACGCGAAAGGGCTACTAGACGGGAGAGGGCGAATAGACGGGAGAGGGCGACTGGACGAGAGAGGGCGACTAGACGGCAGAAGGCGGCTAGTCGTGAGAGGACGACTAGAATGGAGAGGGCGACTACACGGGAGAGAGCGACTAGACGGGAGAGGGCGGCTACAAGGGACATGGCTATAAGACGGGAGAGGGCGACTAGAGAGTGCGACTAGACAGGAGAGGGCGGCTACAAGGGACAGGGCGACTAGACGAGAGAGGACGATTAGACGGGAGAGGGAGACTAGACTGGAGAGGGCGACTAGATGGGAGAGAGCGACTAGACGGCAGAGGGCGGCTAGAAGGGAGACGTCGACTAGTCTATACAGGGCGACTAAAGGAAGAGGGAGCCTAGACGGGAGAGGGCAACTAGACGGGAGAGGGCGACTACACTGGAGAGGGCTTCTAGACGGGTGAGGGCGAACACAGGGAAGAGGGCGACCAGACTGGAGAGGGCGATTAGTCGGGAGAGGGCGGCTACAAGGGCGAGGGCGACAAGACGGGAGAGGGCAACTAGACGGGAGAGGGCGACTACACTGGAGAGGGCTTCTAGACGGGTGAGGGCGAACACAGGGAAGAGGGCGACTAGACTGGAGAGGGCGATTAGTCGGGAGAGGGCGGCTACAAGGGAGAGGGCGACAAGACGGGAGAAGGCGACTGGACGGAAGAGGGCGATTAGACTGGAGAGGGCGACTAGATGGGAGAGAACGACTAGACGGGGGAGGGCGGCTAGAATGGAGAGGGTGGCTAGAGGGGAGAAGGCGGCTAGACGGGAGAGGGCGCCTAGACGGTAGAGGGCGAATAGACGGGTGACGGCGACTGGACGAGGAGGGCGACTAGACGGCTGCGGGAGGGGGGGCTAAGCGTGAGAGGACGACTAGAAGGGAGAGGGCGACTACACGGGAGAGGGCGGCTAGACGGGACAGCGCGACTAGACGGGAGAGGGCGCCTAGAAGGGAGAGGGCAGATAGACGCGTAAGGGAGGCTATAGAGGGCGACTAGACTGGAGAGGGCGGCTAGACAGGAGAGGGCGACCAGACGAGAGAGGGCGGCTAGACGGGAGTTAGAGGGGAGAGGGCTTTTAGACGGGAGAATGCGACTAGATGGGAGAGGGCGACTAGACGGGAGAGGGCGACTGGACGAGAGAGGGCGACTAGACGGGAGAGGGCCACTAGACGGGAGACGGCGGCTAGGCGGCAGAAGGAGACTAGGCGGGAGAAGGCGGCTAGTCGTGAGAGGACGACTAGAAGGGAGAGGGCGACTAGACGGGAGAGTACGAGTAGACGGGAGAGGGCGGCTACAAGGGAGAGGGCGACTAGTCGTGAGGGGACGATTAGAAGAAAGAGGGCGACTAGACGGGAGAGGGCGACTAGACTGGAGAGGGCGGCTAGACGGGGGAGGGCAACAAGACGGGTGAGGAAGGCTAGACGGGAAAGGGCGGCTAGAGAGGGCGAATAAACGGCTACAAGTGAGAGGGCGACTAGACAGGAGAGGGCGAGTGGGCGGGAGAGAGCGACTAGACTGGGAGAGACCGACTAGACGGGAGAGGGCGGCTAGAAGTTATAGGTCGACTAGTCGGGAGAGGGCAACTAGACGAAAAAGGTCAACTAGACTAGAGAGTGCGACTAACGGGAGAGGAAGACTAGACGAGAGAGGGCAACTAGACAGGATAGGGCGACTGGACGAGAGAGTGCGCCTAGACGGCTGAGGGCGGCTAGTCGTGAGAGGTCGATTAGATGGGAGAGGGTGGCTTTAAGGGAGAGGGCGACTAGTCGGTAGAGGGCGACTAGAAGGGAGAGGGCGTGCAGAAGGTAGAGATCGACTAGTCGGGAGAGGTCGACTAGACGGGAGAGGGCAACTAGACTAGAGAGGGCGGCTAACGGGAGAGGAAGCATAGACGGGTCAGGGCAACTAGACGGGATAGGGCGGCTAGACTTGAGAGGACGACTAGACGGGAGATGACGGCTAGAGGGGACAGGGCGGCTAGACGGGAAGGGGCGGCAAGACGGGAAACGGCGATTAGACGGGACCGGGTTGCGACTAGACGGGACCGGGCTGCTAGATGGGACAGGGCGAAAAAAGGGAGAGTACGACTAGACAGCAGAAGGCGGCTAGACCGTAGAGGGCTGCCAGAGAGGGCGACTGGACGGGAGAAGGCGACAAAACGGGACAGGGCGACTAGACAGGATACGGCGGCTAGATTGGAGAGGGCGACTAGTCGGGAGAAGGCGGCTAGACGGTAAAGAGCGACTAAGCGGGAGAAAGCGACTAGACGGCCGAGGGGGCTAGACGTGAGAGGACGACTAGACGGGAGAGGGCGACTAGACGGGAGAGGGCGGCTACAAGGGCGAGGGCGACAAGACGGGAGAGGGCAACTAGACGGGAGAGGGCGACTACACTGGAGAGGGCTTCTAGACGGGTGAGGGCGAACACAGGGAAGAGGGCGACTAGACTGGAGAGGGCGATTAGTCGGGAGAGGGCGGCTACAAGGGAGAGGGCGACAAGACGGGAGAAGGCGACTGGACGGAAGAGGGCGATTAGACTGGAGAGGGCGACTAGATGGGAGAGGGCGAGTTAACGGGAGAAGGCATTTCGGGGAAGACGGCGGTTAGAGAGGGCGACTAGATGGGAGAGGGAGACTAGACGGGACAGCGCGGTTAGACGGGAGAGTGCGACTAGATGGGAGAGGGCGGCTAGACGCGAATGGGCTACTAGACGGGAGAGGGCGAATAGACGGGACAGGGCGACTGGACGAGAGAGTGCGACTAGACGGCAGAAGGCGGCTAGTCGTGAGAGGACGACTAGAATGGAGAGGGCGACTACACGGGAGAGGGCGACTAGACGGGAGAGGGCGGCTACAAGGGACATGGCTATAAGACGGGACAGGGCGACTAGAGAGTGCGACTAGACAGGAGAGGGCGGCTACAAGGGACAGGGCGACTAGACGAGAGAGGCCGACTAGACGGGAGAGGGAGACTAGACTGGAGAGGGCGACTAGATGGGAGAGAGCGACTAGACGGCAGAGGGCGGCTAGAAGGGAGAGGTCGACTAGACGGCAGAGGGCGGCTAGAAGGGAGACGTCGACTAGTCTAGACAGGTCGACTAAAGGAAGAGGGAGCCTAGACGGGAGAGGGCAACTAGACGGGAGAGGGCGGCTAGATGTGAGAGGGCGACTAGAAAGGAGAGGGCGACTAGACGGGAGAAGGCCACTAGACGGTAGAGGGCGGCTACAAGGGAGAGGGCGACTAGACGGGAGAGGGCGATTAGAGGGGAGAGGGGGACTAGACTAGAGAGGGCGACTAGATGGGAGATACCGACTAGACGGGACAGGGCAACTAGACGGGATAGGGCTACGGGACGGAAGAGGGCGGCTACACGTGAGAGGACGACTAGAAGGCAACGGGCGACTAGACGGGAGTGGGCGAATTGACGGGAGAGGGGGTGTAGACGGGATAGGTCGGTTCGCTGAAGAGGGTGGTTAGAGAGAGCGACTACAAGTGAGTGGGAGACTAGAGGGGAGAGTGCGGCAAGACGGGACAGCGCGACTAGACGGGAGAGGGCGTCTAGTCGTGATAGGACGACTAGAAGGGAGAGTGCGACTAGACGGGAGAGGGCGACTAGACGGGAGAGGGCGGCTACAAGGGAGAGGGCGACTAACGGGAGAGGGAGACTAGACGGGAGAGGGCACATAGACGAGATAGGGCGAAAAGACGGGAGAGGGCGACTGGACGAGAGTTCGACTAGACGGCAGAGAACGGCTAGACGTGAGAGGACGACTAGAAGGGAGAGGGCGACTAGACGGGAGAGGGCGACTAAACGGGAGATGGCGGCTAGAAGAGAGAGGGCGACTAGACGGTAAAGGGCGATTAGACGAGAGAGGAAGACTAGACGGGAGAGGGCGACTAGACGGGAGAGGACGAGTAGACGGGACAGTGCGAGTGGACGAGAGAGTGCGACAAGACGGGAGAGGTCGGCTAGACGTGAGAAGACGACTGGAAGGGAGAGGGCGACTAGACGGGAGAGAACGATTAGACGGGAGAGGGTGGCTAGAAGGGAGAGGGCGAATAGACGGTAGAGGGCGACGGAAAGAGAGAGCGCGACTAGACGGCAAAGGACGGCTAGTCGTGAGAGGACGACTACAAGGGAGAGGGCGACTATACGGGAGAGGGCGGCTACAAGGGAGAGGGCGACTAGACGGGAGAGGGAGGTTAGTCGTGATAGGACGCATAGAAGACAGAGGGCGACTAGACGGGAGAGGGCGACTACACGGGAGAGGGCGGCTACAAGGCAGAGGGAAACTAGAGAGGAGATAGCGAATAGACAGCCGAGGGGGCTAGACGTGACATGACGACTAGAAGGAAAGGGCGACTACACGGGAGAGGGCGTCTTGTCGCGTGAGGGCGACTAGACGGAAGAGGGCGACTAGAGAGGGCGACCAGACGGGAGTGGGACACTAGACGGGAGAGGGCGGATAGTCGTGAGAGAACGACTAGAAGGGAGAGGGCGACTAGACGGCAGAGGGCGACTAGACGGGAGAAGGCGGCAAGAAGGGAGAGGGAGGCTAGTCGGGAGAAGGCGGCTAGATCGTAGAGGGCGGCCAGAGAGGACGACTGGACGGGAGAAGACGACAAAACGTGAGAGGGCGACAAGCCAGGATACGGCGGAAAGATGGGAGAGGGCGACTAGACGGGAGAGGGCGGCAAGGTGGGTTAGGGCGGCTAGATAGGAGAGGGCGGATAGACGGGACAGTGCGGCTGGACGGGAGAGTGCGACTAAACTGGAGAGTGCGCCTAGGCGGCAGAAGGAGACTAGGCGGGAGAAGGCGGCTAGCCGTGAGAGGACGACTAGAAGGGAAAGGGCGACTAGACGGGACAGTACGACTAGACGGGAGAGGGCGGCTACAAGGGAGAGGGCGACTAGACGGGAGAGGGCGACTAGACGGGAGAGGGCGACTAGACTAGACAGGGCGACTAGATGGGAGAGAGCGACTAGACGGGAGATAGCGGCTAGAAGGGAGTGGTCAACTAGAGGAGAGAGGGCGACTAAACGGGAAAGGGCAACTAGACTAGAGAGGGCGACTAAAGGGAGAGGCAGACTCGACGGGAGAGGGCACCTAGACGGGATAAGGCGAATAGACGGGAGAGGGCAACTGGACGAGAGAGAGTGCGACTAGACCGCAGATAATGGCTAGATGTGAGAGGACGACGAGAAGAGAGAGGGCAACTACACGGGAGAGGGCGACAAGACGGGAGAGGGCGGCTAGAAGAGAGAGGTAGAGTAGACGGGAGAGGGCTACTAGACGGGATAGGGCGAATAGACGAGAGTCTGCGACTAGGCGGAATACGGAGACAAGGCGAGTGGGCGACTAGACAGGTTAAGGCGACTAGACGGGAGAGGGCGACTAAACGGGAGAGAGATACTAGACTGGAGAGGGCGGATAGTCGTGAGGGGACGACTAGAAGGCAGAGGGCGACTACAAGGGAGAGGGCGACTAGACGGGAGAGGGCGACTAGATGGGAGAGAGCGATTAACGGGAGACGGCGGCTAGACTTGAAAGTACGCATAGAAGGGAGAGGGCGACTAGACGGGAGAGGGCGAATAGACGGGTGACGGCGACTGGACGAGGAGGGCGACTAGACGGCTGCGGGGGGCTAAGCGTGAGAGGACGACTACAAGGGAGAGGGCGACTACACGGGAGAGAGCGGCTCTCCAGTCTAGTCATTCTGTCCCGTCTAGTCGCCCTCTCACTTGTAGCCGCCCTCTCCCGTGTGGTCGCCCTCTACCGTCTAGTCGCCCTCTCCCTTCTAGTCGTCCTCTCCCGTCTAATCGCCCTCTCCCGTCTAGTCGACCTCTCCGTCTAGTCGCACTCTCCCATCTAGTCGTCCTCACACGTCTAGCCGCCCTCTGTCGTCTAGTCGCACTCTTTCGTCCAGTCGCGCTATCCCGTGTAGTTGCCCTCTCCCGTCTAGTCTTCCTCTACCGTTAGTCGCCTTCTCTAGTCTTTTTCCCTCTCCAGTGTAGTCGCCCTCTCCCGTCTAGTCGCCCTCTTCCGTCTAGTCGTCGTCTCTAGTCGCCCTCCCACGTCTAGTAGCCCTCCCCCATGTAGACCCCTTCTCCAGTGTAGTCGCCCTCTCCCGTCTAGTAACTCTCTCCCGTCTAGTCGCCCTCTCACTTGTAGCTGCCCTCTCCCGTGTGGTCGCCCTCTACCGTCTAGTCGCCCTCTCCCTTCTAGTCGTCCTCTCAAGACTAGCAGCCCTCTCCCGTCTAGTCCCACTCTCTCCTCCAGTCGCCCTCTCCCGTCTATTCGCCCTCTCCCGTCTAGTCTCCCTCTCCCGTCTAATCGCCCTCTCCGGTCTAGTCGACCTCTCCGTCTAGTCGCCCTCTCCCATCTAGTCGCCCTCTCCCGTCTAATCGCCCTCTCCCGTCTAGTCGCCCTCTCCCATCTAGTCGTCCTCACACGTCTAGCCGCCCTCTGTCGTCTAGTCGCACTCTTTCGTCCAGTCGCGCTATCCCGTGTAGTTGCCATCTCCCGTCTAGTCTTCCTCTACCGTTAGTCGCCTTCTCTAGTCTTTTTGCCCTCTCCCGTTTAGTCGCCCTCTCCCGTCTAGTCTCGTGCACCCGTTTTTTCACCCTCTCTAGCCGCCCTCTCCCGTCTAGCCGCACTCACCCGTCTAGTTGCCCTTCCCATGTCTAGCCGCCCTCTCCCGTCTATCCGCCCTCTGCCGTCTAGTTGCCAACCCCAGTCTAGCCGCCCTTTTCCCTATAGCCGCTCTCTCTGACCGCCCTCTACCGTATTGCTGTCTATCAGCCCGGTCCAGTCTAGCCGCCCTGTCCCCTCTAACCGTCCTATCCCGTCTAGTCGCCCTCTCCCGTGTAGCCGCCCACTCCCTTTTAGCCGCCCTCTCCCTTCTAGCCGACCTCTCCCGTCTAGTCGCCCTCTCCAGTCTAGTCGTCCTTTCCTTCTAGCCGCCCACTCCCTTCTAGTCGCCCACTCCCTTCTAGTCGTCCTCTCACGTCTAGTCCCCTCTGCCCTCTATTCGTCATCTCCCTTCTGGTCGCCTTCTACCTTGTGCCCGCCCTCTCCCCTCCAGTCGCCGTGTCCCGTCTAGTCGCACTCTCCCTTCTAGTCGTCCTATAACGACTAGCCTCCCTCCGCCGCTTAGTCGCACTCTCCCGCTTAGTCGCTCTCTCCCGTCTAGCCGAAATCTCACGTCTAGTCGCCCTCTCTAACGACCCTCTTCCGGGAACCGCCCTATCCCGCCTCACCCGTCTATTCGCCCACTCCCGTCTAGTCGCCCGTTGCCGTCCAGTCGCCCTATCCCGTCTAGGTGCCTTATCCCGTCTATGCTTCCTCTCCAGTTAGCCGCCCTCTCTAGTGTATTTGCCCTCTCCCGTCTAGTAGCCGTCTCCCGACTAGTCGATCTCTGCCTTCTAGCTGCCCTCTGCCGTCTAGTCGCTATCTCCCATCTAGTCGCCCTCTCCCTTGTAGCCGCTCACTCCCGTCTAGTCGCCCTCTCCCGTCTAGTCGCCGTCTCTAGTCGCCCTCTCCCGTCTAGTCCCCTTCTCCAGTGTAGTCGCACTCTCCCGTCTAGTCGCCCTCTTCCGTCTAGTCGCCGTCTCTAGTCGCCCTCCCCCGCCTAGTCGCCCTCCCCCGTCTAGTCCCCTTCTCCAGTGTAGTCGCCCTCTCCCGTCTAGTCACTCTGTCCCGTCTAGTCGCCCTCTCACTTGTAGCCGCCCTCTCCCGTCTAGTCGCCCTCTCCCGTCTAGTCGCCGTCTCTAGTCGCCCTCTCCCGTCTAGTGCCCTTCTCCAGTGTAGTCGCACTCTCCCGTCTAGTCGCCCTCTTCCGTCTAGTCGCCGTCTCTAGTCGCCCTCCCCCGCCTAGTCGCCCTCCCCCGTCTAGTCCCCTTCTCCAGGGTAGTCGCCCTCTACCGTCTAGTCGACCTCTCCCTTCTAGTCGTCCTCTCTAGACTAGCAGCCCTCTCCCGTCTAGTCGCACTCTCTCGTCCAGTCGCCCTCTCCCGTCTATTCGCCCTCTCCCGTCTAGTCGCCCTCTCCCGTCTAATCGCCCTCTCCCCTCTAGTCGACCTCTCCGTCTAGTCGCCCTCTCCCATCTAGTCGTCCTCACACGTCTATCCGCCCTCTGTCGTCTAGTCGCACTCTTTCGTCCAGTCGCGCTATCCCGTGTAGTTGCCCTCTCCCGTCTAGTCTTCCTCTACCGTTAGTCGCCTTCTCTAGTCTTTTTGCCCTCTCCCGTTTAGTCGCCCTCTCCCGTCTAGTCTCGCGCACCCGTTTTTTCACCCTCTCTAGCCGCCCTCTCCCGTCTAGCCGCACTCACCCGTCTAGTTGCCCTCCCCCGTCTAGCCGCCCTCTCCCGTCTATCCGCCCTCTGCCGTCTAGTTGCCATCCCCCGTCTAGCCGCCCTTTTCCCTATAGCCGCTCTCTCTGACCGCCCTCTACCGTATTGCTGTCTATCAGCCCGGTCCAGTCTAGCCGCCCTGTCCCCTCTAACCGTCCTATCCCGTCTAGTCGCCCTCTCCCGTCTAGCCGCCCACTCCCTTCTAGCCGCCCTCTCCCTTCTAGCCGCCCTCTCCCGTCTAGTCGTCCTTTCCTTCTAGCCGCCCACTCCCTTCTAGTCGCCCACTCCCTTGTTGCCGCCCTCTCCCGTCTAGTCCCCTCTCCTGTGTAGTCGCTCTCTTTCTTCTAATCGTCCCCTCACAACTAGCCGCCCCCTCCCGTCTCGTCTCCCTCTGCCGTGTAGTCGCACTCTGTCGTCCAGTCGCCCTATTCCGCCTAGTTGCCCTCTCCGGTCTAATCTCCCTCTCCCGACCAGTCGACCTCTCCCTTCTAGTCGCCCTCTGCTTGTAGCCGCTCACTCCCGTCTAGTCGCCCTCTCCCGTCTAGTCGCCGTCTCTAGTCGCCCTCTCCCGTCTAGTCCCCTTCTCCAGTGTAGTCGCTCTCTCCCGTCTAGTCGCCCTCTTCCGTGTAGTCGACCTCTCTCGTCCAGTCGCCCTCTCCCTTCTAGTCGTCCTCTCAAGACTAGCAGCCCTCTCCCGTCTAATCGCCCTCTCCCGTCTAGTCGACCTCTCCGTCTAGTCGCCCTCTCCCATCTAGTCGTCCTCACACGTCTAGCCGCCCTCTGTCGTCTAGTCGCACTCTTTCGTCCAGTCGCGCTATCCCGTGTAGTTGCCCTCTCCCGTCTAGTCTTCCTCTACCGTTAGTCGCCTTCTCTGGTCTTTTTGCCCTGTCCCGTTTAGTCGCCCTCTCCCGTCTAGTCTCGCGCACCTGTTTTTTCACCCTCTCTAGCTGCCCTCTCCCGTCTAGCCGCACTCACCCGTCTAGTTGCCCTTCCCCGTCTAGTCGCCCTCTCCCGTCTAACCGCCCTCTGCCGTGTAGTTGCTATCCCCAGTCTAGCCGCCCTTTTCCCTATAGCCGCTCTCTCTTACAGCCCTCTACCGTGTCGCTGTATATCAGCCCGGTCCCGTCTAGTCGCCCTCTCCCATCTAGTCGCACTCTCCTTCTAGTCGTCCTCTCATGTCTAGCCGCACTCTCCCGTCTTGTCGCACTGTCTAAACGCCCTCTCCCGTGTAGGTGCCCTCTCCCGTCTTGTCGCCCTCTCACGTCTAGTCGCCCTCTCCAGTCTAGTCGCCCGCTCCCGTCTAGTTGTCCTCTCCCGACTAGTAGACATCTCCCTTCAGGCCGCACTCTCCCGTCTTGTCGCTCTATCCCATCTAGTCGCACGCTCCAGTGTAGTCGCCCTCTGCCGTCTAGTCGCCCTCTGCCGTCTAGTCGCCCTCTCCCTTGTAGCCGCCCTCTCCCTTCTCGCCGCCCTCTCCCGTCTAGTCACTCTCTCCCTTCTAGTCGTCCTCTCACGTCTAGTCGTCCTCTCCCCTCTAGCCGCCCTCTCCCTTGTAGCCGCCCTCTCCCGTATAGTCGCCCTCTCCCTTGTAGTCGTCCTCTCACGACTAGCCGCCCTTTGCCGTCTAGTCGCGCTCTCCTTCCAGTCGCCCTCTCCCGTCTATTCGCCCTCTCCCGTCCAGTCGCCCTCTATCTTCTAGGCGTCCTTTCACATGTAGCCGCCCTCTCCCGTTAGACACTCTCTCACATCTAGTCGCCCTGTCCAGTCTAGTCGCCTTCTCCCGTCTAGTCGCCCTCTGCCGTCTAGTCTACCTCTCCCTTCTAGCCGCCCTCTCCCGTCTAGTCGCCCTCTCCGTTCTAGTCAACCTCTCCCTTCTAGTCGTCCTCTCACGACTTGCTGCCCTCTCCAGTCTAGTCTCCCTCTCCCGTCAAGTCGTCCTCTCCCGTCTAGTCGCCCTCTCCCATCTAGTCGCCCTCTCCTTTTGGTCGTCCTCTCACGTCTAGACGCCCTCTGCCGTCTAGTCACACTCTCCCGTCTAGTCGCACTGTCTAAACGCCCTCTCCCGTGTAATTGCCCTGTCTCGTCTTGTCGCCCTTTCCCGTCTAGTCGCCCTCTCCAGTCTAGTCGCCCGCTCCCGTCTAGTTGTCATCTCCCGACCAGTAGACTTTCTCCCTTCAAGCCGCCCTCTCCCGTCTTGTCGCTCTCTCCCGTCTAATCGCCCTCTTCCGTCCAGTCGCCCTCTCCCCTGTACTCGTCCTCTCACGACTAGCCGCCCTTTTCCCGTCTAGTCGCGCTATCTCGTCCAGTCGACCTCTCCCGTCTATTCACCCTCTGCCGTCTATTCACCCTCTGCCGTCTATTCGCCCTCTCCCGTCTAGTTGCCCTCTCCCGTTTAGTAGCTCTCTCCCTTCTAGTCGACCTCTCCCTTCTAGCCGCCCTCTGTCGTGTAGTCTATCTCTCCCACCTAGACGCCCTCTCCAGTCTAGTCGCCCTCTCCTGTCTAGTCGCCCTCTCCCGTCTAGTCGCCTCTCTCCCTTGTATCCGCCCTCTCCTGTCTAGTCGCACTCTCTTGTCCCCCTGTCCCGTCTAGTCGCCGCCTCCATTGTACCCGCCCTCTCCAGTCTAGTCGCCCTCTCCTGTGAAGTCGCCCTCTCCCTTCTAGTCGTCTTCTTGCGACTAGCCGCCGTCAGCCGTCTAGTTGCAATCTCTCATCCAGTCGTCAAATCACGTCTAGTTGCCTTCTCCTGTCTAGTCGTCCTCTACCGTTAGTCGCCCTCTCCAGTCTAGTCGCCCTCTGCCGTCTAGTCGCACTCTCTCGTCCAGTCGCCCTCTCCCGTATATTCCCCCTCTCCCGTATAGTCGCTCTCTCCCGTCTAGTCGCCCTCTCCCGTCTATTCTACCGCCCTCTTCTATTCGCCCTCTCTAGCCGCCCTCTCCAATCTAGCCGCCCTCTCCCGTCTAGTCGCCCCCCTAGTGTAGCCGCCCTCTCCCCTCTAGTCGCCCTCTCCCTTGTAGCCGCCCTCTCCCCTCCAGTCGCCCTCTCCCGTCTAGTCGCACTCTCCCTTCTAGTCATCCTATCACGAACAGCCTCCCTCTGCCGCTTAGATCCACTCTCCCGCTTAGTCGCTCTCTCCCGACTAGTCGCCCTGTCCCGCCTAGTCTCCGTATTCCGCCTAGTCGCAGACTCTCGTCTATTCGCCCTATCCCGTCTAGTCGCCCTCTCCCGTGTATTTGCCCTCTCTCTTCTCGTCGTCCTCTCACATCTAGCCATTCTCACCCGTCTAGTCGCCCTGCCCCGTCTAGTCGCCCTCTCCCTTCTAGTCGTCCTCTCACTACTAGCCGCACTCTGCCCTCTAGTCGCACTCTCTCGTCCAGTCGCCCTCTCCCGTCTATTCGCCCTCTCCCGTCTAGTCGCCCTCTCCCGTCTAGTCGCCATCTCCCGTCTAGTCGCCCTCTCCCTTCTAGTCGCCCTATCTCTTCTAGCCGCCCTCTTCCGTCTAATTGCCCTCTCCCGTCTAGTCGCCCTCTCCCTTCTAGCTACCCTCTCCCGTCTAGACGCCCTCTATTGCCGCCCTTTCGCGTCTAGCCGACCTCTCCCCTCTGGTCGCACTGTCCCTTCTAGCCTCACTCTATAACCACACGCTTCCGCGAACCTCCCTACCCGTCTACACGGCCTCTCCCTTCTAGTCGCCCTCTACCGACTAGTCGCCCTCTCCCACCTAGTCGCATTCTCCCGTCTAAAAGCCCTCTCCCCTCTAACTCCCGTGGAGCCGCCCTCTCTCGTCTGGCCGCCCTCTCCTGTCTAGCTGCCCTCTCCCGTCTAGTCGCCCTCTCCCGTCTAGTCGCCTTAACCAGTCTAGTCGCCCACTCCCTTGTATTCGTCCTCTCCCGAGTACCCGCCCTCTCCGTATTCCGCCTAGTCGCAGACTCACGTCTATTCGCACTATCCCATCTAGTCGCACTCTCCTTTCTAGTTGTCCTTTCACGACTCTCCGCCCTCTCCCGTTAGTCGCCCTCTCTAGTCTAGTTGCCCTCTCCCGTTTAGTCGCCCTCTACCGACTAGTCGACCTCTCCCTTGTAGACCCACTCTCCCGCATAGTCGCTCTCTACCATCTAGACACCCGCTCCTGTCTACTCGCTCTGTCCCGTCTACTCGGCCTCTCCCGTCTAGTCGCCCTCTCTCGCCTAGTCGCCCTCTCCCGTCTATTCGCCATCTCCCATGTAGCCGCCCTCTCCCGTCTACTCGCCTTCTACCTTCTAGTCGCCCTTTCACGACTAGCCTACCTCTGCAGTCTAGTCATTCTTTCCAATCTAGTCGCCCTCTCACATCTAGTCGCCCTCTGCAGTCTAGTCGCCCTCTCCCGCCTAGACGCTCTCTCCTGCCTAGTCGCCCTCTGCCCTCTAGTCGCCCTCTCCCGTCTAGTCGCCCTCTCCCGTCTAATCGCCCTCTCCCTTCTAGTCGTCCTATCACGACTAGCCTCCCTATGCCGTCTAGTCGCCATCTCCCGTCTAGTGGGCCTCTGCCGTCTAGTCGCACTCTCCCGTCTTGTCGCCCTGTCTAAACGCCCTCTCCAGTCTAGTCGCCCTCTCCCGTCCTGTCGCCCTCTCCCGTCTAGTCGCCCTCCCCAGTCTAGTCGCCCGCTCCCGCCTAGTCGTACTCTCACGTCTAGTCGCCCTCTCCCTTGTTGCCGCCCTCACCCGTCTAGTCGCCCTGCCCCGTCTAGTCGCCCTCTCCCTTCTAGTCGTCCTCTCACGACTAGCCGCACTCTGCCGTCTAGTCGCACTCTCTCGTCCAGTCGCCCTCTCCCGTCTAGTCGCCCTCTCCCGTCTAGTCGCCATCTCCCGTCTAGTCGCCCTCTCCCGTCTAGTCGCCCTGTCTCTTCTAGCCGCCCTCTTCCGTCTAATTGCCCTCTCCCGTCTAGTCGCCCTCTCCCTTCTAGCTACCCTCTCCCGTCTAGACGCCCTCTATTGCCGCCCTTTCGCGTCTAGCCGACCTCTCCCCTCTGGTCGCACTGTCCCGTCTAGCCTCACTCTATAACCACACGCTTCCGCGAACCGCCCTACCCGTCTACACGCCCTCTCCCTTCTAGTCGCCCTCTACCGACTAGTCGCCCTCTCCCTTAAAGCCGCCCTCTCCCGTCTAATCGCCCTCTCCCGTCTAGTCGCCCGCTGCCTTCTAGTCGTCCTCTCACGACTAGCCGCCCTCAGCCGTCTAGGCGCACTCTCTCGTCCAGTCGCCCTATCATGTCTAGTTGCCCTCTCTCGTCTAGTCTTCCTCTCCCGGTAGTCGCCCTCTCTAGTCTAGTTGACCTCTTCCGTCTAGTTGCCCTCTCCTGTCTAGTCGGTCTCTCCCATCTAGTCGCCCTCTGCAGTCTAGTCGCCCTCTCCCGCCTAGACGCTCTCTCCTGCCTAGTCGCCCTCTCCCTTGTAGCCGTTTATTCGCCCTCTCTAGCCGCCCTCTCCAGTCTAGTCGCCCTCTCCCGTCTAGTCGCCCTCTTTCTTCTAATCGTCCCCTCACGACTAGTCGCCCTCTCCCTTGTAGCCGCCCTCTCCCGTCTACTCGAACTCTCCCGTCTAGTCGCCCTCTCCCTTCTAGTCGTCCTCTCACGACTAGCCGCCTTCTCCCGCCTAGTCTCCTTCTGCCGCCTAGCCGCCGTCTCCCGTCTAGTGGCCCTCTCCCGTCTAGTCGCCCTCTCTCCTCCAGTCGCCCTCTCCCGTCTAGTCGCCCTCTCCCGTCTAGTCGCCCTCTCCCATCTAGTCGCATTCTCCCGTCTAAAACCCCTCTCCCCTCTAACTCCCGTGTAGCCGCCCTCTCTCGTCTGGCCACCCTCTCCTGTCTAGTCGCCTTAACCAGTCTAGTCGCCCACTCCCTTGTATTCGTCTTCTCCCGAGTACCCGCCCTCTCCGTATTCCGCCTAGTCGCAGGCTCACGTCTATTCGCACTATCCCGTCTAGTAGCCCTCTCCCGTCTAGTATACCTCTCCCGTCTAATCGCCCTCTACCGTCTAGTCGCCCTCTCTCTTCTAGCTGCCCTCTCACGTCTAGTCGCCCTCTCCCGTGTAGTTCCCCTCTCTCTTCTCGTCGTCCGGTCACATCTAGCCATTCTCTCCCGTGTAGCCGTACTGTCCCGTCTAGCAGCCCTCTCACTTCTAGACTCGCTCTCCAGTGTATACGCCCTCTCTAGCCGTCCTTTCCCGTCTAGCCTTCCTCTCCCGTCTAGTTGCCCTCCCCCGTCTTGCCGCCCTCTCCCGTCTAGCCGCCCTCTACCGTATAGCTATCTTCTCCTTTCTAGCCGCCCTCACCCACCTTGCCGCCCTCTCCCGTCTAGTCGCCCTCTCCCATCTATCCGTCGTATCCTGTCTAGTCGCCCTGTCCCGTTTTGTCGCCTTCTCCCGTCTAGTCGCCCTCTCTGGCTGCCCTCTACGGTCTAGCCGCCTTCTCCCGACTAGCCTCCCTCTCCCTTCTTGCCGCCTTCTCCCCCCTAGCAGCAGTCTCCCTTTTTCGCCCTCTCTAAAAGCCCTGTCCCATCTAGCAGCCCGGTCCCATTTAGCCACACTCTCCCATCTAACAGCCCTCCCCACTCTAACTCCATCTCCCGTCTAGCTACACTCTCCCGTCTAGACGTTCTCTATCGCCGCCCTTTCGCGTCTAGCCGACCTCTCCCCTCTGGTCGCGCTGTCCCGTCTAGCCGCACTCTATAACCACATTCTTCCGCGAACCGCCCTACCCGTCTACTCGCCCTCTCCCTTCTAGTCGCCCTCTACCGACTAGTCGCCCTCTCCCTTCAAGCCGCCCTCTCCCGTCTAATCGCACTCTCTCGCCTAGTCGCCCGCTACCTTCTAATCGTCCTCTCACGACTAGCCGCCCTCAGCCGTCTTTTCGCACTCTCTCGTCCAGTCGCCCTCTCCCGTCTATTCGCCCTCTCCCGTCTCGTCGCCCTATCCAGTCTTGTCGCCATCTCCCGTCTAGTCGCCCTCTCTCGTCTAGTCGCCCTGTCTCTTCTAGCCGCCCTCTTCCGTCTAATTGCCCTCTCCCGTCTAGTCGCCCTCTCCCTTCTAGCTACCCTCTCCCGTCTAGACGCCCTCTATTGCCGCCCTTTCGCGTCTAGCCGACCTCTCCCCTCTGGTCGCACTGTCCCGTCTAGCCTCACTCTATAACCACACGCTTCCGCGAACCGCCCTACCCGTCTACAGCCCTCTCCCTTCTAGTCGCCTTCTACCGACTAGTCGCCCTCTCCCTTAAAGCCGCCCTCTCCCGTCTAATCGCCCTCTCCCGTCTAGTCGCCCGCTGCCTTCTAGTCGTCCTCTGACGACTAGCCGCCCTCAGCCGTCTAGGCGCACTCTCTCGTCCAGTCGCCCTATCATGTCTAGTTGCCCTCTCTCGTCTAGTCTTCCTCTCCCGGTAGTCGCCCTCTCTAGTCTAGTTGACCTCTTCGGTCTAGTCGCCTTCTCCCTTCTAGAGGCACTCTCCCTCTTTTCGCTCTCTCTAAAAGCCCTGTCCCGTCAATCAGCCCGGTCCAGTCTAGCCGCCCTGTCCCCTGTAGCCGTCCTATCCCGTATAGTCGCCCTCTCATGTCTAGTCGTCCTTTCCTTCCAGCCGCCCACTCCCTTCTAGTCGCCCACTCCCTTCTAGTCGTCCTCTCACGTCTAGTCGTCCTCTCCCGTCTAGACGCCCTCTCCCTTGTAGCCGCCCTCTCCCGTATAGTCGCCCTCTCCCATGTAGTCGTCCTCTCACGACTAGCATCCTTTGCCGTCTAGTCGCGCTCTCTCTTTCCGTCGCCCTCTCCCGTCTATTCGCCCTCTCCAGTCTAGTCGCCCTCTCCCTTCTAATCGTCCGCTCAAGTCTAGCCGTTCTCTGCCGTCTAGTCGAACTCTCTCGTCAAGTCGCCCTCTCCCGTTTATTCACCCTATCTCGTCTATGTGCCCTTTCCCGTCTAGTCTCTCTCTCCCTTTTAGCCGCATTCTCCCGTCTAGACGCCCTCTCCCGTCTAGTCGCACTCTCCCTTCTAGTCGTCCTTCACGACTAGACGCCCTCTCCCGTCTAGTCGCGCTGTCCCGTCTAGCCGCACTCTCCCCTCTAGTGTCCCTCTCATTTCTAGTCGCTCTCTCTAAACACTCTCTTCAGCGAACTGCCCCATCCCGTCTACTCCCCCTCTCCCGTCTATTCGCCCACTCCTGTCTAGTCGCCCGTTGCCTTCTAGTCGTCCTCTCACGTGTAGCCGCCCTCTTCCGTCCCGTCGCCCTATCCCGTCTAGTTGCCCTGTCTGGTCTAAGCTTCCTCTCCCGTTAGCCACCCTCTCCCGTCTAGTCGGTATCTCCCATCTATCCCTCGTATCCTGTCTAGTCGCCCTGTCCCGTTTTGTCGCCTTCTCCCGTCTAGTCGCCCTCTCTGGCTGCCTTCTACGGTCTAGCCGCCTTCTCCCGACTAGCCTCCCTCTCCCTTCTTGCCGCCTTCTCCCCCCTAGCAGCAGTCTCCCTTTTTCGCCCTCTCTAAAAGCCCTGTCCCATCTAGCAGTCCGGTCCCATTTAGCCACACTCTCCCATCTAACAGCCCTCCCCACTCTAACTCCATCTCCCGTCTAGCTACACTCTCCCGTCTAGACGCTCTCTATCGCCGCCCTTTCGCGTCTAGCCGACCTCTCCCCTCTGGTCGCGCTGTCCCGTCTAGCCGAACTCTATAACCACATTCTTCCGCGAACCGCCCTACCCGTCTACTCGCCCTCTCCCTTCTAGTCGCCCTCTACCGACTAGTCGCCCTCTCCCTTCAAGCCGCCCTCTCCCGTCTAATCGCACTCTCTCGCCTAGTCGCCCGCTACCTTCTAATCGTCCTCTCACGACTAGCCGCCCTCAGCCGTCTTTTCGCACTCTCTCGTCCAGTCGCCCTCTCCCGTCTATTCGCCCTCTCCCGTCTCGTCGCCCTATCCAGTCTAGTCGCCATCTCCCGTCTAGTCGCCCTGTCTCGTCTAGTCGCCCTGTCTCTTCTAGCCTCCCTCTTCCGTCTAACTGCCCTCTCCCGTCTAGTCGCCCTCTCCCTTCTAGCTACCCTCTCCCGTCTAGACGCCCTCTATTGCCGCCCTTTCGCGTCTAGCCGACCTCTCCCCTCTGGTCGCACTGTCCCGTCTAGCCTCACTCTATAACCACACGCTTCCGGGAACCGCCCTACCCGTCTACACGGCCTCTCCCTTCTAGTCGCCTTCTACCGACTAGTCGCCCTCTCCCTTAAAGCCGCCCTCTCCCGTCTAATCGCCCTCTCCCGTCTAGTCGCCCGCTGCATTCTAGTCGTCCTCTGACGACTAGCCGCCCTCAGCCGTCTAGGCGCACTCTCTCGTCCAGTCGCCCTATCATGTCTAGTTGCCCTCTCTCGTCTAGCCTTCCTTTCCCGGTAGTCGCCCTCTCTAGTCTAGTTGACCTCTTCGGTCTAGTCGCCTTCTCCCTTCTAGAGGCACTCTCCCTCTTTTCGCTCTCTCTAAAAGCCCTGTCCCGTCTATCAGCCCGGTCCAGTCTAGCCGCCCTGTCCCCTGTAGCCGTCCTATCCCGTATAGTCGCCCTCTCACGTCTAGTCGTCCTTTCCTTCCAGCCGCCCACTCCCTTCTAGTCGCCACTCCCTTCTAATCGTCCTCTCACGTCTAGTCCCCTCTGCCGTCTAGACGCCCTCTCCCTTGTAGCCGCCCTCTCCCGTATAGTCGCCCTCTCCCTTGTAGTCGTCCTCTCACGACTAGCATCCTTTGCCGTCTAGTCGCGCTCTCTCTTTCCGTCGCCCGCTCCCGTCTATTCGCCCTCTCCAGTCTAGTCGCCCTCTCCCTTCTAATCGTCCGCTCAAGTCTAGCCGTTCTCTGCCGTCTAGTCGAACTCTCTCGTCAAGTCGCCCTCTCCCGTTTATTCACCCTATCTCGTCTATGTGCCCTTTCCCGTCTAGTCTCTCTCTCCCTTTTAGCCGCATTCTCCCGTCTAGACGCCCTCTCCCGTCTAGTCGCACTCTCCCTTCTAGTCGTCCTACCACGACTAGTCGCCCTCTCCCGTCTAGTCTCGCTGTCCCGTCTAGCCGCACTCTCCCCTCTAGTGTCCCTCTCATTTCTAGTCGCTCTCTCTAAACACTCTCTTCAGCGAACTGCCCCATCCCGTCTTCTCCCCCTCTCCCGTCAATTCGCCCACTCCTGTCTAGTCGCCCGTTGCCTTCTAGTCGTCCTCTCACGTGTAGCCGCCCTCTTCCGTCCCGTCGCCCTATCCCGTCTAGTTGCCCTGTCCCGTCTAAGCCTCCTCTCCCGTTAGCCACCCTCTCCCGTCTAGTCGGTATCTCCCATCTAGTCGCCTTAACCAGTCTAGTCGCCCACTCCCTTGTATTCGTCCTCTCCCGAGTACCCGCCCTCTCCGTATTCCGCCCTCTAGTCGCCCTCTCTCTTCTAGCCGCCCTCTCACGTCTAGTCGCCCTCTCCCTTGTAGTAGTTACCCTCTCTATTCTCGTCGTCCTCTCACGTCTAGCCATTCTCTCCCGTGTAGCCGTACTGTCCCGTCTAGCAGCCCTCTCACTTCTAGACTCGCGCTCCAGTTTATTCGCCCTCTCTAGCCGCCCTTTCCCGTCAAGCCTTCCTCACCCGTCTAGTTGCCCTACCCCGTCTTGCCGCCCTCTCCCGTCTAGCCGCCCTCTACCGTATAGCTCTCTTCTCCTGTCTAGCCGCCCTCACCCACCTTGCCGCCCTCTCCCGTCTAGTCGCCCTCTCCCATCTATCCGTCGTATCCTGTCTAGTCGCCCTGTCCCGTTTTGTCCCCTTCTCCCGTCTAGTCGCCCTCTCTGTCTGCCCTCTACGGTCTAGCCGCCTTCTCCCGACTAGCCTCCGTCTCCCTTCTTGCCGCCTTCTCCCCCCTAGCAGCAGTCTCCCTTTTTCGCCCTCTCTAAAAGCCCTGTCCCATCTAGCAGTCCGGTCCCATTTAGCCACACTCTCCCATCTAACAGCCCTCCCCACTCTAACTCCATCTCCCGTCTAGCTACCCTCTCCCGTCTAGACGCTCTCTATCGCCGCCCTTTCGCGTCTAGCCGACCTCTCCCCTCTGGTCGCGCTGTCCCGTCTAGCCGCACTCTATAACTACATTCTTTCGCGAACCGCCCTACCCGTCTACACGCCCTCTCCCTTCTAGTCGTCCTCTACCGACTAGTCGCCCTCTCCATTCAAGCCTCCCTCTCCCGTCTAATCGCACTCTCCCGCCTAGTCGCCCGCTACCTTCTAATCGTCCTCTCACGACTAGCCGCCCTCAGCCGTCTAGTCGCACTCTCTCGTCCAGTCGCCCTATCCTGTCTAGTGGCCCCTCTCTCGTCTAGTCTTCCTCTCCCGACTAGTCGACCTCTCCCTTCTAGCCGCCCTCTCCCGTATAGTCTCTCTCTCCCATCTAGTCGCCCTCTCCAGTCTACTCGCCCTCTCCTCTCTAGTCGCCGTCTCCCGTCTAGTCGCCCTCTCTCCTCCAGTCGCCCTCTCCCGTCTAGTCGCCCTCTCCCGTATAGTCGCCCTCTCCCATCTAGTCGCATTCTCCCGTCTAAAAGCCCTCTCCCCTCTAACTCCCGTGTAGCCGCCCTCTCTCTTCTGGCCGCCCTCTCCTGTCTAGCCGCCCTCTCCATTCTAGTCGCTCTCTACAGCCGCCCTTACGCGTCTATCCGCCCTCTCCCGTCTAGGCGCCATCTACCGTCTAGTCGCGCTGTCCCGTCTAGTCTATGTCTCACGTCTATTCGCCCTATCCCGTCTAGTAGCCCTCTCCCGTCTAGTATACCTCTCCCGTCTAATCGCCCTCTACCGTCTAGTCGCCTTCTATCTTCTAGCCGCCTTCTCACGTCTAGTCGCCCTCTCCCGTGTAGTTCCCCTCTCTCTACTCGTCGTCCTCTCACATCTAGCCATTCTCTCCCGTGTAGCCGTACTGTCCCGTCTAGTTGCCCTCTCCCGTCTAGTCGCCCTCTTTCTTCTAGTCGTCCTCTCAAGACTAGCCGCCCTCTCCCGTCTAGTTGCCCTGTGCCGTCTAGTCTCCCTCTCCCGTTAGTCTCCCTCTCCCTTCTAGCTGCCCTCTCCCGTCTAGTCGCTCTCTCTCTCATCTAGTTGCCCTCTCCAGTCTAATCGCCCTCTCCCTTCTAGTCGCCCTCTCCCGTCTAGTCGCCCATTCCCTTATAGCCGCCCTCTCCCGTCTAGTCGCCCTCTACCATTTAGTCGACCTCTCCCTTCTAGTCGTCCTCTCATGACTAGCAGCCCTCTCCCGTCTAGTCGCACTCTCTCGTCAAGTCGCCCTCTCCCGTCTAGTCACTCTGCCCGTCTAGTCGCCCTCTCCCTTGCTAGTGCCCTCTCCCGTCTAGTCGCCCTCTCCCTTAGTCATCCTCTCCCTTGTAGCCGCTCACTCCCGTCTAGTCGCCCTCTCCCGTCTAGTCGCCGTCTCTAGTAGCCCTCTAGTCAACTTCTCCAGTGCAGTCGTCCTCTCTCGTCTAGTCACCCTGTCCCGTCTAGTCGCCCTCTCCCTTGTAGCCGCCCTCCCCGTCTAGTCTCCCTCTCACGTCTAGTCGCCCTCTCTAACCACCCTCTCCGGGAACCGCCCTATCCCGTCTTCTCGCCCTCACCCGTCTATTCGCCCACTCCCGTCTAGTCGCCCGTTGCCGTCCAGTCGCCTTATCCCGTCTAGGTGCCTTATCCCGTCTATGCTTCCTCTCCAGTTAGCCGCCCTCTCTAGTGTATTTGCCCTCTCCCGTCTAGTAGCCGTCTCCCGACTAGTCGATCTCTGCCTTCTAGCTGCCCTCTGCCGTCTAGTCGCCGTCTCTAGTCGCCCTCTACCGTCTAGTCCCCTTCTCCAGGGTAGTCGCACTCTCCCGTCTAGTCGCCCTGTCCCATCTAGTCGCCCTCTCCCTTGTAGCCGCTCACATCTAGTCGCCCTCTCCCGTCTAGTCGCCGTCTCTAGTCGCCCTCTACCGTCTAGTCCCCTTCTCCAGGGTAGTCGCACTCTCCCGTCTAGTCGCCCTGTCCCATCTAATCGCCCTCTCCCTTGTAGCCGCTCACATCTAGTCGCACTCTCCCGTCTAGTCGCCCTCTTCCGTCTAGTCGCCGTCTCTAGTCGCCCTCCCCCATCTAGTCGCCCTACCCCGTCTAGTCCCCTTCTCCAGTGTAGTCGCCCTCTCCCGTCTAGTCACTCTGTCCCGTCAAGTCGTCCTCTCCCGTCTAGTCACTCTGTCCCGTCTAGTCGCCCTCTCCCTTGTAGCTGCCCTCTCCCGTCTAGTCGCCCTCTCCCTTCCAGTCATCCTCTCCCTTGTAGCCGCTCACTCCCGTCTAGTCGCCCTCTCCCGTCTAGTCGCCGTCTCTAGTAGCCCTCTAGTCAACTTCTCCAGTGCAGTCGTCCTCTCTCGTCTAGTCACCCTGTCCCGTCTAGTCGCCCTCTCCCTTGTAGCCGCCCTCCCCGTCTAGTCTCCCTCTCACGTCTAGTCGCCCTCTCTAACCACCCTCTTCCGGGAACCGCCCTATCCCGTCTACTCGCCCTCACCCGTCTATTCGCCCACTCCCGTCTAGTCGCCCGTTGCCGTCCAGTCGCCTTATCCCGTCTAGGTGCCTTATCCCGTCTATGCTTCCTCTCCAGTTAGCCGCCCTCTCTAGTGTATTTGCCCTCTCCCGTCTAATAGCCGTCTCCCGACTAGTCGATCTCTGCCTTCTAGCTGCCCTCTGCCGTCTAGTCGCCGTCTGTAGTCGCCCTCTCCCGTCTAGTCGCCCTTTCCCTTATAGCCGCCCTCTCCCGTCTAGTCGCCCTCTACCATTTAGTCGACCTCTCCCTTCTAGTCGTCCTCTCATGACTAGCAGCCCTCTCCCGTCTAGTCGCACTCTCTCGTCAAGTCGTCCTCTCCCGTCTAGTCACTCTGTCCCGTCTAGTCGCCCTCTCCCTTGTAGCTGCCCTCTCCCGTCTAGTCGCCCTCTCCCTTCCAGTCATCCTCTCCCTTGTAGCCGCTCACTCCCGTCTAGTCGCCCTTTCCCGTCTAGTCGCCGTCTCTAGTAGCCCTCTAGTCAACTTCTCCAGTGCAGTCGTCCTCTCTCGTCTAGTCACCCTGTCCCGTCTAGTCGCCCTCTCCCTTGTAGCCGCCCTCCCCGTCTAGTCTCCCTCTCACGACTAGTCGCCCTCTCTAACCACCCTCATCCGGGAACCGCCCTATCCCGTCTACTCGCCCTCACCCGTCTATTCGCCCACTCCCGTCTAGTCGCCCGTTGCCGTCCAGTCGCCTTATCCCGTCTAGGTGCCTTATCCCGTCTATGCTTCCTCTCCAGTTAGCCGCCCTCTCTTGTGTATTTGCCCTCTCCCGTCTAGTAGCCGTCTCCCGACTAGTCGATCTCTGCCTTCTAGCTGCCCTCTGCCGTCTAGTCGCCGTCTCTAGTCGCCCTCTACCGTCTAGTCCCCTTCTCCCTTGTAGCTGCCCTCTCCCGTCTAGTCGCCCTCTCCCTTCCAGTCATCCTCTCCCTTGTAGCCGCTCACTCCCGTCTAGTCGCCCTCTCCGTCTAGTCGCCGTCTCTAGTAGCCCTCTAGTCAACTTCTCCAGTGCAGTCGTCCTCTCTCGTCTAGTCACCCTGTCCCGTCTAGTCGCCCTCTCCCTTGTAGCCGCTCACATCTAGTCGCCCTCTCCCGTCTAGTCGCCGTCTCTAGTCGCCCTCTCCCGTCTAGTCCCCTTCTCCAGGGTAGTCGCACTCTCCCGTCTAGTCGCCCTCTTCCGTCTAGTCGCCGTCTCTAGTCGCCCTCCCCCATCTAGTCGCCCTACCCCGTCTAGTCCCCTTCTCCAGTTTAGTCGCCCTCTCCCGTCTAGTCACTCTGTCCCGTCTAGTCGCCCTCTCCCTTGTAGCTGCCCTCTCCCGTCTAGTCGCCCTCTCCCTTCCAGTCATCCTCTCCCTTGTAGCCGCTCACTCCCGTCTAGTCGCCCTCTCCCGTCTAGTCGCCGTCTCTAGTAGCCCTCTAGTCAACTTCTCCAGTGCAGTCGTCCTCTCTCGTCTAGTCACCCTGTCCCGTCTAGTCGCCCTCTCCCTTGTAGCCGCCCTCCCCGTCTAGTCTCCCTCTCACGTCTAGTCGCCCTCTCTAACCACCCTCTTCCGGGAACCGCCCTATCCCGTCTACTCGCCCTCACCCGTCTATTCGCCCACTCCCGTCTAGTCGCCCGTTGCCGTCCAGTCGCCTTATCCCGTCTAGGTGCCTTATCCCGTCTATGCTTCCTCTCCAGTTAGCCGCCCTCTCTAGTGTATTTGCCCTCTCCCGTCTAATAGCCGTCTCCCGACTAGTCGATCTCTGCCTTCTAGCTGCCCTCTGCCGTCTAGTCGCCGTCTCTAGTCGCCCTCTACCGTCTAGTCCCCTTCTCCAGGGTAGTCGCACTCTCCCGTCTAGTCGCCCTGTCCCATCTAGTCGCCCTCTCCCTTGTAGCCGCTCACATCTAGTCGCCCTCTCCCGTCTAGTCGCCGTCTCTAGTCGCCCTCTCCCGTCTAGTCCCCTTCTCCTGGGTAGTCGCACTCTCCCGTCTAGTCGCCCTCTTCCGTCTAGTCGCCGTCTCTAGTCGCCCTGCCCCATCTAGTCGCCCTACCCCGTCTAGTCCCCTTCTCCAGTGTAGTCGCCCTCTCCCGTCTAGTCACTCTGTCCCGTCTAGTCGCCCTCTCACTTGTAGCCGCCCTCTCCCGGTCCAGTCTAGCCGCCCTGTCCCCTCTAACCGTCCTATCCCGTCTAGTCGCCCTCTCCCGTCTAGCCGCCCACTCCCTTCTAGCCGCCCTCTACCTTCTAGCCGCCCTCTCCCGTCTAGTCGCCCTCTCCCGCCTAGTCGTCCTTTCCTTCTAGCCGCCCACTCCCTTCTAGTCGCCCACTCCCTTCTAGTCGTCCTCTCACGTCTAGTCCCCTCTGCCCTCCATTCGTCATCTCCCTTCTGGTCGCCTTCTGCCTTGTGCCCGCCCGTCCCCTCCAGTCGCCGTGTCCCCTCCAGTCGCACTCTCCCTTCTAGTCTTCCTATCACGACTAGCCTCCCTCCGCCGCTCAGTCGCACTCTCCCACTTAGTCGCTCTCTCCCGTCTAGCCGAAATCTCCTGTCTAGTGGCTCTCTATTGCCGCCTTTTCGCGTCTAGCCGCCCTCTCCTGTCTAGTCGCGCTGTCCCGTCTATCCGCATTCTCCCCTCCAGTCTCCCTCTCACGTCTAGTCGCCCTCTCTAACCACCCTCTTCCGGGAACCGATCTATCCGTCTCCTCGCCCTCACCCGTCTATTCGCCCACTCCCGTCTAGTCGCCCGATGCCGTCCAGTCGCCCTATCCCGTCTAGATGCCTTATACCGTCTATGCTTCCTCTCCAGTTAGCCGCCCTCTCTAGTGTATTTGCTCTCTCCCGTCTAGTAACCGTCTCCCGACTAGTCGATCTCTGCCTTCTAGCTGCCCTCTGCCGTCTAGTCGCTATCTGCCATCTAGTCGCCCTCTCCCTTGTAGCCGCTCACTCCCGTCTAGTCGCCCTCTCCCGTCCAGTCGCCGTCTCTAGTCGCCCTCTCCCGTCTAGTCCCCTTCTCCAGGGTAGTCGCACTCTCCCGTCTAGTCGCCCTCTTCCGTCTAGTCGCCGTCTCTAGTCGCCCTCCCCCACCTAGTCGCCCTACCCCGTCTAGTCCCCTTCTCCAGTGTAGTCGCCCTCTCCCGTCTAGTCACTCTGTCCCGTCTAGTCGCCCTCTCACTTGTAGCCGCCCTCTCCCGTGTGGTCGCCCTCTACCGTCTAGTCGCCCTCTCCCTTCTAGTCGTCCTCTCTAGACTAGCAGCCCTCTCCCGTCTAGTCGCATTCTCTCGTCCAGTCGCCCTCTCCCGTCTATTCGCCCTCTCCCGTCTAGTCTCCCTCTCCCGTCTAATCGCCCTCTCTTGTCTAGTCGACCTCTCCGTCTAGTCGCCCTCTCAAATCTAGTCGTCCTCACACGTGTAGCCGCCCTCTGTCGTCTAGTCGCACTCTTTCGTCCAGTCGCGCTATCCCGTGTAGTTGCCCTCTCCCGTCTAGTCTTCCTCTACCGTTAGTCGCCTTCTCTAGTCTTTTTGCCCTCTCCCGTTTAGTCGCCCTCTCCCGTCTAGTCTCGCGCACCCGTTTTTTCACCCTCTCTAGCCGCCCTCTCTCGTCTAGCCGCACTCACCCGTCTAGTTGCCCTCCCCCGTCTAGCCGCCCTCTCCCGTCTAACCGCCATCTGCCGTCTAGTTGCCATCCCCCGTCTAGCCGCCCTTTTCCCTATAGCCGCTCTCTCTGACCGCCCTCTACCGTATTGCTGTCTATCAGCCCGGTCCAGTCTAGCCGCCCTGTCCCCTCTAACCGTCCTATCCCGTCTAGTCGCCCTCTCCCGTCTAGCCGCCCACTCCCTTTTAGCCGCCCTCTCGCTTCTAGCCGCCCTCTCCCGTCTAGTCGCCCTCTCCCGTCTAGTCGTCCTTTCCTTCTAGCCGCCCACTCCCTTCTAGTCGCCCATTCCCTTGTAGCCGCCCTCTCCCGTCTAGTCCCATCTCCAGTGTAGTCGCCCTCCTTCTTCTAATCGTCCCCTCACAACTAGCCGCCCCCTCCCGTCTCGTCTCCCTCTGCCGTGTAGTCCACTCTGTCGTCCAGTCGCCCTATTCCGCCTAGTTGCCCTCTCCGGTCTAGTCTCCCTCTCCGTTTGTCGCCCTCTCTAGACTAGTTGCCCTCTTCCGTCTAGTCGCCCTCTCCCGACCAGTCGACCTCTCCCTTCTAGTCGCCCTCTCCCTTGTAGCCGCTCACTCCCGTCTAGTCGCCCTCTCCCGTCTAGTCGCCGTCTCTAGTCGCCCTCTCCCGTCTAGTCCCCTTCTCCAGTGTAGTCGCCCTCTCCCGTCTAGTCGCCCTCTTCCGTCTAGTCGCCGTCTCTAGTCGCCCTCCCCCGTCTAGTCGCCCTCCCCCGTGTAGTCCCCTTCTCCAGTGTAGTCGCCCTCTCCCGTCTAGTCACTCTGTCCCGTCTATTCGCCCTCTCACTTGTACCCTGCCCTCTCCCGTGTGGTCGCCCTCTACCGTCTAGTCGCCCTCTCCCTTCTAGTCGTCCTCTCTAGACTAGCAGCCCTCTCCCGTCTAGTCGCATTCTCTCGTCCAGTCGCCCTCTCCCGTCTATTCGCCCTCTCCCGTCTAGTCTCCCTCTCCCGTCTAATCGCCCTCTCTTGTCTAGTCGACCTCTCCGTCTAGTCGCCCTCTCAAATCTAGTCGTCCTCACACGTGTAGCCGCCCTCTGTCGTCTAGTCGCACTCTTTCGTCCACTCGCGCTATCCCGTGTAGTTGCCCTCTCCCGTCTAGTCTTCCTCTACCGTTTGTCGCCTTCTCTATTCTTTTTGCCCTCTCCCGTTTAGTCGCCCTCTCCCGTCTAGTCTCGCGCACCCGTTTTTTCACCCTCTCTAGCCGCCCTCTCTCGTCTAGCCGCACTCACCCGTCTAGTTGCCCTCCCCCGTCTAGCCGCCCTCTCCCGTCTAACCGCCATCTGCCGTCTAGTTGCCATCCCCCGTCTAGCCGCCGTTTTCTCTATAGCTGCTCTCTCTGACCGCCCTCTACCGTATTGCTGTCTATCAGCCCGATCCAGTCTAGCCGCCCTGTCCCCTCTAACCGTCCTATCCCGTCTAGTCGCCCTCTCCCGTCTAGCCGCCCACTCCCTTTTAGCCGCCCTCTCGCTTCTAGCCGCCCTCTCCCGTCTAGTCGCCCTCTCCCGTCTAGTCGTCCTTTCCTTCTAGCCGCCCACTCCCTTCTAGTCGCCCATTCCCTTGTAGCCGCCCTCTCCCGTCTAGTCCCATCTCCAGTGTAGTCGCCCTCCTTCTTCTAATCGTCCCCTCACAACTAGCCGCCCCCTCCCGTCTCGTCTCCCTCTGCCGTGTAGTCGCACTCTGTCGTCCAGTCGCCCTATTCCGCCTAGTTGCCCTCTCCGGTCTAGTCTCCCTCTCACGTTTGTCGCCCTCTCTAGACTAGTTGCCCTCTTCCGTCTAGTCGCCCTCTCCCGACCAGTCGACCTCTCCCTTCTAGTCGCCCTCTGCTTGTAGCCGCTCACTCCCGTCTAGTCGCCCTCTCCCGTCTAGTCGCCGTCTCTAGTCGCCCTCTCCTGTCTAGTCCCCTTCTCCAGTGTAGTCGCCCTCTCCCGTCTAGTCGCTCTCTTCCGTCTAGTCGCCGTCTCTGGTCACCCTCCCACGTCTAGTAGCCCTCCCCCATGTAGACCCTTTCTCCAGTGTAGTCGCCCTCTCCCGTCTAGTCACTCTGTCCCGTCTATTCGCCCTCTCACTTGTAGCTGCCCTCTCCCGTGTGGTCACCCTCTACCGTCTAGTCGCCCTCTCCCTTCAAGTCGTCCTCTCAAGACTAGCAGCCCTCTCCCGTCTAGTCGCACTCTCTCGTCCAGTCGCCCTCTCCCGTCTATTCGCCCTCTCCCGTCTCCTCGCCCTCTCCCGTCTAAACGCCCTCTCCGGTCTAGTCGACCTCTCCGTCTAGTCGCCCTCTCCCATCTAGTCGCCCTCTCCCGTCTAATCGCCCTCTCCCGTCTAGTCGCCCTCTCCCATCTAGTCGTCCTCACACGTCTAGCCGCCCTCTGTCGTCTAGTCGCACTCTTTCGTCCAGTCGCGCTATCCCGTGTAGTTGCCATCTCCCGTCTAGTCTTCCTCTACCGTTAGTCGCCTTCTCTAGTCTTTTTGCCCTCTCCCGTTTAGTCGCCCTCTCCCGTCTAGTCTCGCGCACCCGTTTTTTCACCCTCTCTAGCCGCCCTCTCCCGTCTAGCCGCACTCACCCGTCTAGTTGCCCTCCCCCGTCTAGCCGCCCTCTCCCGTCTAACCGCCCTCTGCCGTCTAGTTGCCATCCCCAGTCTAGCCGCCCTTTTCCCTATAGCCGCTCTCTCTGACCGCCCTCTACCGTATTGCTGTCTATCAGCCCGGTCCAGTCTAGCCGCCCTGTCCCCTCTAACCGTCCTATCCCGTCTAGTCGCCCTCTCCCGTCTAGCCGCCCACTCCCTTCTAGCCGCCCTCTCCCTTCTAGCCGCCCTCTCCCGTCTAGTCGCCCTCTCCCGTCTAGTCGTCCTTTCCATCTAGCCGCCCACTCCCTTCTAGTCGCCCACTCCCTTCTAGTCGTCCTCTCACGTCTAGTCCCCTCTGCCGTCTATTCGTCATCTCCCTTCTGGTCGCCTTCTCCCTTGTGCCCGCCCTCTCCCCTCCAGTCGCTGTGTCCCGTCTAGTCGCACTCTCCCTTCTAGTCGTCCTATCACGACTAGCCTCCCTCCGCCGCTTAGTCGCACTCTCCCGCTTAGTCGCTCACTCCCGTCTAGCCGAAATCTCCCATCTAGTGGCTCTCTATTGCCGCCTTTTCGCGTCTAGCCGCCCTCTCCTGTCTAGTCGCGCTGTCCCGTCTACCGCACTCTCCCCTCCAGTCTCCCTCTCACGTCTAGTCGCCGTCTCTAACGACCCTCTTCCGGGAACCGCCCTATCCCGTCAAATCGCCCTCACCCGTCTATTCGCCCACTCCCGTCTAGTCGCCCGTTGCCGTCCAGTCGCCCTATCCCGTCTAGGTGCCTTATCCCGTCTATGCTTCCTCTCCAGTTAGCCGCCCTCTCTAGTGTATTTGCCCTCTCCCGTCTAGTAGCCGTCTCCCGACTAGTCGCCGTCTCTAGTCGCCCTCTCCCGTCTAGTCCCCTTCTCCAGTGTAGTCGCACTCTCCCGTCTAGTCGCCCTCTTCTGTCTAGTCGCCGTCTCTAGTCGCCCCCCCCCGTCTAGTCGCCCTCCCCCGTCTAGTCCCCTTCTCCAGTGTAGTCGCGCTCTCCCGTCTAGTCACTCTGTCCCGTCTAGTCGCCCTCTCACTTGTAGCCGCCCTCTCCCGTGTGGTCGCCCTCTACCGTCTAGTCGCACTCTCTCGTCCAGTCGACCTCTCCCGTCTATTCGCCCTCTCCCGTCTAGTCGCCCTCTCCCGTCTAATCGCCCTCTCCCGTCTAGTCGACCTCTCCGTCTAGTCTCCCTCTGCCATCTAGTCGTCCTCACACGTCTAGCCGCCCTCTGTCGTCTAGTCGCACTCTTTCGTCCAGTCGCGCTATCCCGTGTAGTTGCCCTCTCCCGTCTAGTCTTCCTCTACCGTTAGTCGCCTTCTCTAGTCTTTTTGCCCTCTCCCGTTTAGTCGCCCTCTCCCGTCTAGTCTCGCGCGCCCGTTTTTTCATCATCTCTAGCCGCCCTCTCCCGTCTAGCCGCAATCACCCGTCTAGTTGCCCTCCCCCGTCTAGCCGCCCTCTCCCGTCTAACCGCCCTCTGCCGTGTAGTTGCCACCCCCAGTCTAGCCGCCCTTTTCCCTATAGCCGCTCTCTCTGACGACCCTCTACCGTGTTGCTGTCTATCAGCCCGGTCCCGTCTAGTCGCCCTCTCCCACATAGTCGCACTCTCCTTCTAGTCGTCCTCTCACGTCTAGTCGTCCTCTCCCCTCTAGCCGCCCTCTCCCTTGTAGCCGCCCTCTCCCGTATAGTCGCCCTCTCTCTTGTAGTCGTCCTCTCACGACTAGCCGCCCTTTGCCGTCTAGTCGCGCTCTGCTTCCAGTCGCCCTCTCCAGTCTATTCGCCCTCTCCCGTCCAGTCGCCCTCTATCTTCTAGGCGTCCTTTCACATGTAGCCGCCCTCTCCCGTTAGACACTCTCTCCCATCTAGTCGCCCTGTCCAGTCTAGTCGCCTGCTCCCGTCTAGTCGCCCTCTGCCGTCTAGTCTACCTCTCCCTTCTAGCCGCCCTCTCCCCTCTAGTCGCCCTATCCGTTCTAGTCAACCTCTCCCTTCTAGTCGTCCTTTCACGACTTCCTGCACTCTCCAGTCTAGTCTCCCTGTCCCGTCAAGTCGTCCTCTCCCGTCTAGTCGCCCTCTCCCATCTAGTCGCCCTCTCCTATTGGTCGTCCTCTCACGTCCAGCCGCCCTCTGTCGTCTAGTCGCACTCTCCCGTTTAGTCGCACTGTCTAAACGCCCTCTCCCGTATAATTGCCCTGTCTCGTCTTGTCGCCCTTTCCCGTCTAGTCGCCCTCTTTCTTCTAGTCGTCCTCTCAAGACTAGCAGCCCTCTCCCGTCTAGTTGCCCTGTCCCGTCTAGTCTCCCTCTCCCGTTAGTCTCCCTCTCCCTTCTAGCTGCCCTCTCCCGTCTAGTCGCTCTCTCTCATCTAGTTGCCCTCTCCATTCTAGTGGCTCTCTACAGCCGCCCTTACGCGTCTATCCGCCCTCTCCCGTCTAGGCGCCATCTACCGTCTAGTCGCGCTGTTCCGTCTAGTCTATGTCTCCCGTCTAGTCGCCCTCTCCCGTCTAGTCGCCTTAACCAGTCTAGTCGCCCACTCCCTTGTATTCGTCCTCTCCCGAGTACCCGCCCTCTCCGTATTCCGCCTAGTCGCAGACTCACGTCTATTCGCCCTATCCCGTGTAGTAGCCCTCTCCCGTCTAGTATACCTCTCCCGTCTAATCGCCCTCTACCGTCTACTCGCCTTCTATCTTCTAGCCGCCTTCTCACGTCTAGTCGCCCTCTCCCGTGTAGTTCCCCTCTCTCTACTCGTCGTCCTCTCACATCTAGCCATTCTCTCCCGTGTAGCCGTACTGTCCCGTCTAGTTGCCCTCTCCCGTCTAGTCGCCCTCTTTCTTCTAGTCGTCCTCTCAAGACTAGCCGCCCTCTCCCGTCTAGTTGCCCTGTGCCGTCTAGTCTCCCTCTCCCGTTAGTCTCCCTCTCCCTTCTAGCTGCCCTCTCCCGTCTAGTCGCTCTCTCTCTCATCTAGTTGCCCTCTCCAGTCTAATCGCCCTCTCCCGTCTAGTCGCCCTCTCCCGTCTAGTCGGCCTTTCCCTTATATCCGCCCTCTCCCGTCTAGTCGCCCTCTACCGTTTAGTCGACCTCTCCCTTCTAGTCGTCCTCTCATGACTAGCAGCCCTCTCCCGTCTAGTCGCTCTCTCTCGTCAAGTCGTCCTCTCCCGTCTAGTCACTCTGTCCCGTCTAGTCGCCCTCTCCCTTGTAGCTGCCCTCTCCCGTGTAGTCGCCCTCTCCCTTCCAGTCATCCCTCCCTTGTAGCCGCTCACTCCCGTCTAGTCGCCCTCTCCCGTCTAGTCGCCGTCTCTAGTCGCCCTCTAGTCAACTTCTCCAGTGCAGTCGTCCTCTCCCGTCCAGTCACCCTGTCCCGTCTTGTCGCCCTCTCCCTTGTAGCCGCCCTCCCCGTCTAGTCTCCCTCTCACGTCTAGTCGCCCTCTCTAACCCCTCTTCCGGAACCGCCCTCCCGTCTAGTCGCCCTCATCCCGTCTATTCGCCCACTCCCGTCTAGTCGCCCTTCCGTCCAGTCGCCCTCTCCCGTCCAGTCCCCCTTTCTATCTTCTAGGCGTCCTTTCACATGTAGCCGCCCTCTCCCGTTAGACACTCTCTCCCATCTAGTCGCCCTGTCCAGTCTAGTCGCCTGCTCCCGTCTAGTCGCCCTCTGCCGTCTAGTCTACCTCTCCCTTCTAGCCGCCCTCTCCCCTCTAGTCGCCCTATCCGTTCTAGTCAACCTCTCCCTTCTAGCGTCCTTCACATTGCGCCCTCTCCGTTAGCCCCTCTCCTCAGTCGCCTTCCCGTCTAGTCGCCTCTCCCTCTAGTCGCCCTCTCCTTTTGGTCGTCCTCTCCCTTCTAGCCGCCCTCTCCGTCTAGTCGCACTCTCCCGTCCTCTCCACTTCTGCCCTCTCCAGTCTAGTTCCTCTCCGTCAGTCGCCCTTCCCGTCTAGTCGCCCTCTTCTCGCTTCTTTGTCGTCCTCTCACGTCTAGCCGCCCTCTCCGTCTAGTGCCCTCTCCCGTCTAGTCATCCCCTCTCCCGTTAATCTGCCCTCTCCGTCTAGCTCGCCCTTCCCGTCTAGTCGCCTCTCACTCTAGTCGCCTCTCCAGTCTAGTCGCCCTCTCCCTCTAGTCGCCCTTCCCATCTAGTCTCCCTCTCCCGTTAGCCGCCTCTCCCGTCTAGTGCCCTCTCCCGTCTAGTCGCCTCTTTAGTCCCTCTCCAGCTACGCCCTCTCCCGTCTAGTCGCCCTTCCGTCTAGTCGCCCTTTCCCTTCTTAGCGCCCTCTCCCGTCTAGTCGCCCTCTCCCAGTCTATCGCCCTCTCCCTCTAGTCGTCTCTCATGCTAGCGCCCTCTCCCGTCTAGTCCCCACTTCTCTTCAGTCGTCCTCTCCCGCTAGCCCTTCCCGTCTAGTCGCCCTCTCCCTTGTAGCTGCCCTCTCCCGTCGCTAGTCGCCCTCTCCCTTGCTAGTCTGCCCTCTCCCGTTGTAGCCGCTCACTCCCGTCTAGTCGCCCTCTCCCGTCTAGTCGCCGTCTCTAGTCGCCCTCTAGTCAACTTCTCCAGTGCAGTCGTCCTCTCCCGTCTAGTCACCCTGTCCCGTCTAGTCGCCCTCCCCGTCTATTCTCCCTCTCACGTCTAGTCGCCCTCTCTAACCACCCTCTTCCGGGAACCGCCCTATCCCTTCTACTCGCCCTCACCCGTCTATTCGCCCACTCCCGTCTATTCGCCCGTTGCCGTCCAGTCGCCCTATCCCGTCTAGGTGCCTTATCCCGTCAATGCTTCCTCTCCAGTTACCCGCCCTCTCTAGTGTATTTGCCCTCTACCGTCTAGTAGCCGTCTCCCGACTAGTCGATCTCTGCCTTCTAGCTGCCCTCTGCCGTCTAGTCGCCGTCTCTAGTCGCCCTCTCCCGTCTAGTCCCCTTCTCTAGGGTAGTCACACTCTCCCGTCTAGTCGACCTGTCCCGTCTAGTCGCCCTCTCACTTGTAGCCGCTCACTCCCGTCTAGTCGCCCTCTCCCGTCTAGTCGCCGTCTCTAGTCGCCCTCTCCCGTCTAGCCCCTTCTCCAGAGTAGTCGCACTCTCCCGTCTAGTCGCCCTCTTCCGTCTAGTCGCCGTCTCTAGTCGCCCTCCCCCATCTAGTCGCCCTACCCCGTCTAGTCCCCTTCTCCAGTGTAGTCGCCCTCTCCCGTCTAGTCACTCTGTCCCGTCTAGTCGCCCTCTCACTTGTAGCCGCCCTCTCCCGTGTGGTCGCCCTCTACCGTCTAGTCGCCCTCTCCCTTCTAGTCGTCCTCTCTTAGACTAGCAGCCCTTTCTCGTCTAGTCGCACTCTCTCGTCCAGTCGCCCTCTCCCGTCTATTCGCCCTCTCCCGTCTAGTCGCCCTCTCCCGTCTAATCGCCCTCTCCCGTCTAGTCGATCTCTCCGTCTAGTCGCCCTCTCCCATCTAGTCGTACTCACACGTCTAGCCGCCCTCTTTCGTCTTGTCGCACTCTTTCGTCCAGTCGCGCTATCCCGTCTAGTCTTCCTCTACCGTTAGTCGCCTTCTCTAGTCTTTTTGCCCTCTCCCGTTTAGTCGCCCTCTCCCGTCTAGTCTCGCGCACCCGTTTTTTCACCCTCTCTAGCCGCCCTCTCCCGTCTAGCCGCACTCACCCGGCTAGTTGCCCTCCCAGTCTAGCCGCCCTCTCCCGTCTAACCGCCCTCTGCCGTCTAGTTGCCATCCCCCGTCTAGCCGCCCTTTTCCCTATAGCCGCTCTCTCTGACCGCCCTCTACCGTATTGCTGTCTAGTCGCCCTCTTCCGTCTAGCCGCCCACTTCCTTCTAGCCGCCCTCTACCTTCTAGCCGCCCTATCCCGTCTAGTCGCCCTCTCCCGTCTAGTCGTCCTTTCCATCTAGCCGCCCACTCCCTTCTAGTCGCCCACTCCCTTCTAGTCGTCCTCTCACGTCTAGTCCCCTCTGCCCGCTATTCGTCATCTCCCTTCTGGTTGCCTTCTCCCTTGTGCCCGGCCTCTCCCCTCCTGTGGCCGTGTCCCGTCTAGTCGCACTCTCCCTTCTAGTCGTCCTATCACGACTAGCCTCCCTCCGCCGCTTAGTCGCACTCTCCCGCTTAGTCGCTCTCTCCCGTCAATCCGAAATCTCCCGTCTAGTGGCTCTCTATTGCCGCCTTTTCGCGTCTAGCCGCCCTCTCCTGTCTAGTCGCGCTGTCCCGTCTACCGCACTCTCCCCTCCAGTCTCCCACTCACGTCTAGTCGCCCTCTCTAACGACCCTCTTCCGGGAACCGCCCTATCCCGTCTACTCGCCCTCACCCGTCTATTCGCCCACTCCCGTCTAGTCGCCCGTTGCCGTCCAGTCGCCCTATCCCGTCTAGGTGCCTTATCCCGTCTATGCTTCCTCTCCAGTTGGCCGCCCTCTCTAGTGTATTTGCCCTCTCCCGTCTAGTAGCCGTCTCCCGACTAGTCGATCTCTGCCTTCTAGCTGCCCTCTGCCGTCTAGTCGCTATCTCCCATCTAGGCGCTCTCTCCAGTCTAGTCCCCCTGTCCAGTCTAGTCGCCCTCTCCCGTCTAGTCGCCCTCTCCGGCCTAATCGCCCTCTCCCTTGTAGCCGCCCTCTCCCGTCTAGTCGTCTTCTTCCGTCTAGTCGCCCTCTCCTTTCTTGTCGTCCCCTCACGACTGTCCACTCTCTCCCGTCTAGTCTCCCTCTGCCGTCTAGTCGCACTCTCTTTTAGAGTCGCCCTATCCCGGCTAATTTCCCTCTCCCGTTTAGTAGCTATCTCCCGTCTAGTTGACCTTTCCCTTGTAGCCGCCCTGTCTAGTCTAGTCGTCTTCTTCCGTCTAGTCGCCCTCTCCTTTCTTGTCGTCCCCTCACGACTGTCCACTCTCTCCCGTCTAGTCTCCCTCTGCCGTCTAGTCGCACTCTCTTTTAGAGTCGCCCTATCCCGGCTAATTTCCCTCTCCCGTTTAGTAGCTATCTCCAATCTAGTCGCCCTCTCCCTTGTAACCGCTCACTCCCGTCTAATCGCCATCTCCCGTCTAGTCGCCATCTCTAGTCGCCCTCTCCCGTCTAGTCCCCTTCTCCAGTGCAGTCGCACTCTCCCGTCTAGTCGCCCTCTTCCGTCTAGTCGCCGTCTCTAGTCGCCCTCCCCCGTCTAGTCGCCCTCCCCCGTATAGTCCCCTTCTCCAGTGTAGTCGCCCTCTCCCGTCTAGTCACTCTGTCCCGTCTAGTCGCCCTCTCACTTGTAGCCGCCCTCTCCCGTGTGGTCGCCCTCTACCATCTAGTCGCCCTCTCCCTTCTATTCGTCCTCTCTAGACTAGCAGCAATCTCCCCGTCTAGTCGCACTCTCTCGTCCAGTCGCCCTCTCCCGTCTATTCGCCCTCTCCCTTCCAGTCGTCCTCTCACGTCTAGCCGCCCTATGTCGACTAGTCGCAATCTCTCGTCCAGTCGTCATATCCCGTCTGGTTGCTTTCTCCCGTCTAGTCTTCCTCTACCGTTAGTCGCCCTCTCTAGTCTAGTTGCCCTCTCCCATTTACTCGCCCTCTCCCGACTAGTCGCCCTCTCCTGTCTTGTCGCCCTCTTCTTTCTAGACGTCCTATCATGACTAGCCGCACTGTCCCGTCTAGCCGCCTTCTCCCGTCTAATCTAGCGCCCTCTTCTATTCGCCCTCTCTAGCCGCCCTCTGCCGTCTAGCCGCCCTCTCCTGTCTAGTCGCACTCCCCCGTTTAGCCGCTCTCCCCCCTGCAGCCGCTTCCTCTGACCGCTCTATACCGCATAGCTGTCTTCTCCTGTCTAGCTGCCCTCTCCCACCCTGCCGCCCTCTCCCATCTAGCCGCCTTCTCCCGTTTAGTCGCCCTCTACCCTCTTCTCGCATTCTCTCGACTCCCTCCTCGGTCTAGCCGACTTCTTCCGACAAGACTTCCTCTATCTTCTTGCCGCCTTCTCCCTTCTAGTCGCACTCTCGCTTTTTATCGCCCTCTCTAAAAGCCCTGTCCCATCTATCAGCCCGGTCCAGTCTAACCGCCCTGTCCACTCTAGCCGCCTCTCCCGTCTAGTCGCCTTCTCCCGTCTAGCCGCCAACTCCCTTCTAGCCGCCCTCTCCCTTCTAGCCGCCCTCTCCCGTCTAGTTGCTCTCTCCCGTCTAGTCGCCCTCTCCTTCTAGCCGCCCTCTCCCGTCTAGCCTCCCTCTCCCGTCTAGTCGCCCTCTCCTTCTAGCCGCCCTCTCCCTTCTAGCCGCCCTATCCCGTCTAGTCGCCCTCTCCCGTTTAGTCGCCCTCTCTCGTCCTGTTCCCCTCTCCCGTCTTTTCGCTCTCTCCCGTCTAGTTGTTTTCTCCCGTCTAGTCTTCCTCTACCGTTAGTCGCCCTCTCTAGTCTAGTTGCCCTCTCCCATCAAGTCGCCCGCTCCAGTCTAGTCGCCCTCTCCCGTCTAGTCGCCCTCTCCCGTCTAGTCGCCCTCTTCTTTCTAGTCGTCCTCCCCCGTCTAGACGCCCTCTCTCCTCCAGCCGTTCCCTCTGACCGAACTCTACCGTATAGCCGACTTCTCCCTCTCTGGCCACCCTCCTCGATCTAGCCGCCTTCTCCCGACAAGCCTCCCTCACCCTTCTTGCCGACTTCTCCCTTCTTGTCGCACTCTCCCTTGTAGTCGTCCTCTCACATCTAGCCGCCCTCTATCGTCTAGTCGCAATCTCTCGTCCAGTCGTCCGTCTAGTCTTCCTCTATCGTTAGTCGCCCTCTCTAATCTAGTTGCCCTCTCCCATTTAGTCGCCCTCTCCCGACTAGTCGACCTCTCCCTTGTAGACGCCCTCTCCCGTCTATTCGGTCTGTCCCATCTAGTATCCCTCTCCCGTTAGTCGCCCTCTCTAGTCTAGTTACCCTCCCCGTTTAGTCGCCCTCTCTCATCTAGACGACCTCTCCAGGCCAGTGGCCCTCTGCCGACTAGTCGCCCTTTCCCGTATAGTCGCCCTCTGCCTTCTAGTCGTCCTCTCACGACTAGTCGCCCTCTCCCGTCTAGTCGCCCTCTCCAGTCTAGTCGTCCACACTCTTTAAGTCGCCCTCTCCCGTCTAGTCGTCCTCTCTCGTCCAGTCCCCCTCTCCCGTCTAGTCGCCCTCTCCCATCTAGTCGCCCCCTCCAGTCTAACATTCCTCTCCCCTCTAACTCCCTCTCCCTTCTACCGCCCTCTCTTGTCTGATCGCCCTTTCCTGTCTAGCAGCCCTATACTGTCTAGTCGCTCTCTCTAGCCGCCCTGATACATCTATCCGCCCTCTCCCGTCTAAACGCCCTCTCCTGTCTAGTCGCCCTCTCCCTTCTAGTCGTCCTCTAACGTCTAGCCCCCTCTGCCGTCTGGTCGCCATCTCCCGTCTATTCGCCCTCTCCTGTCTAGTCGCCCTGTCCCGTCTATTCGCCCTCTCCTGTATAGTCGCCCTCTCCCCTCTAGTCGCCCTGTCCCGTCTATTCGCCATCTCCCCTCTAGGCACCCTCTCCCTAGTAGCCGCCCTCTCCCATCTAGTCGCTCTCTCCCTTATGGTCGCCGTCTCCCATCTTGGCGCTCTCTCCCATCCCGACCTGTCGCCCTCTCCCTTCTAGTCGCACTCTCCCGCCCTGTAGCCTTCTCTAAACGTCCTCTTCAGTCTAGTCGCCCTCTACCGTCTAGGCGCCCTCTTAATTCTCCCGTGTAATCACCCTTTCCCGTCTAGTCGCCCTCTCCCTTCCAGTCGTCCTCTCACGTCTAGCCGCCCTCTGTCGTCTAGTCGCAATCTCTCGTCCAGTCGTCATATCCCGTCTGGTTGCTTTCTCCCGTCTAGTCTTCCTCTACCGTTAGTCGCCCTCTCTAGTCTAGTTGCCCTCTCCCATTTAGTCGCCCTCTCCCACTAGTCGACCTCTCCCTTGTAGACGCCCTCTGCCGTCTAGTCGCCCTCTCCCGTATTGTCGCCCTCTGCCTTGTAGCCGCCCTCTCCCGTCTAGTCGCCCTCTCCTGTCTTGTCGCCCTCTTCTTTCTAGTCGTCCTATCACGACTAGCCGCACTTTCCCGTCTAGCCGCCTTCTCCCGTCTAATCTAACGCCCTCTTCTATTCGCCCTCTCTAGCCGCCCTCTTCCGTCTAGCCGCTCTCTCCCGTCTAGTCGCCCTCCCCCGTTTAGCCGCTCTCTCCCCTGCAGCCGCTTCCTCTGACCGCTCTCTACCGCATAGCTGTCTTCTCCTGTCTAGCTGCCCTCTCCCACCTTGCCGCCCTCTCCCATCTAGCCGCCTTCTCCCGTTTAGTCGCCCTCTACCCTCTTATCGCATTCTCCCGACTAGTCGCCCTATCCCGTTTTGTCGCCTTCTCCCGTCTTGTCGCCCTTTCTGTCCTCCCTCCTCGGTCTAGCCGCCTTCTTCCGACAAGACTTCCTCTACCTTCTTGCCGCCTTCTCCCTTCTAGTCGCACTCTCGCTTTTTATCGCCCTCTCTAAAAGCCCTGTCCCATCTATCAGCCCGGTCCAGTCTAACCGCCCTGTCCACTCTAGCCGTCCTATCGCGTCTAGTCGCCCTCTCCCGTCTAGGCGCCAACTCCCTTCTAGCCGCCCTCTCCATTCTAGCCGCTCTCTCCCGTCTAGTTGCTCTCTCCCTTCTAGTCGCCCTCTCCTTCTAGCCGCCTCTCCCGTCTAGTCGCCTTCTCCCGTCTAGCCGCCAACTCCCTTCTAGCCGCCCTCTCCCTTCTAGCCGCCCTCTCCCGTCTAGTTGCTCTCTCCCGTCTAGTCGCCCTCTCCTTCTAGCCGCCCTCTCCCGTCTAGACTCCCTCTCCCGTCTAGTCGCCCTCTCCTTCTAGCAGCCCTCTCCCTTCTAGTCGCCCTCTCCCGTCTAGTCGCCCTCTCTCGTCCTGTCCCCCTCTCCCGTCTTTTCGCTCTCTCCCGACTAGTTGCTTTCTCCCGTCTAGTCTTCCTCTACCGTTATCCGCCCTCTCTAGTCTAGTTGCCCTCTCCCATCTAGTCGCCCGCTTAGTCTAGTCGCCCTCTGCCGTCTAGTCGCCCTCTCCCGTATTGTCGCCCTCTCCCTTGTAGCCTCCCTCTCCCGTCTAGTCGCCCTCTCCCGTCTAGTCGCCCTCTTCTTTCTAGCCGCCCTCTCCCGTCTAATCACCCTTTCCTGTCTAGTCGCCCTCTCCCTCTAGTCGTGCTCTCACGTCTAGCCGCCGCCTGTCGTCTAGTCGCAATCTCTCGTCCAGTCGTCATATCCTGTCAGGTTGCTTTCTCCCGGCTAGTCTTCATCTACCGTTAGTCGCCCTCCCTAGTCTAGTTGCCCTCTCCCATCAAGTCGCCCGCTCCAGTCTAGTCGCCCTCTCCCGTCTAGTCGCCCTCTCCCGTCTAGTCGCCCTCTTCTTTCTAGTCGTCCTCTCAAGACTACCCGCACTGTCCCGTCTAGCCGCGTTCTTCCGTCTGGTCGTCCTCCCCCGTCTAGACGCCCTCTCTCCTCCAGCCGTTCCCTCTGACCGAACTCTACCGTATAGCTGTCTTCTCCTGTCTAACTGCTCTCCCCATCTTCACCATCTAGCCGACTTCTCCCTCTCTGGCCACCCTCCTCGGTCTAGCCGCCTTCTCCCGACAAGCCTCCCTCTCCCTTCTTGCCGACTTCTCCCTTCTAGTCGCACTCTCCCTTTTTTCGCTCTCTCTAAAAGCCCTGTCCCGTCTATCACACCGGTCCAGTCTAACCGCCCTGTCCCCTCTAACCGTCCTTTCCCGTCTAGTCGGCCTCTCCCGTCTAGCCGCCCACTCCCTTCTAGCCGCCCTCTCCCTTCTAGCCGCCCTCTCCCGTTTAGTCGCCCTCTTCCGTCTTGTCGCCCTCTCCTTCTAGCCGCCCTCTTCCGTCTAGCCGCCCTCTCGCGTATAGTCGCCCTCTCCCTTCTAGTCGCCCTCTCCTTCTAGCCGCCCTCTCCCTTCTAGCCGCCCTCTCCCGTCTAGCCCTCTCTAAGCGCCGTCTCCCATCTAGTCGCCCACTCCCGTTTAGTCGCCCTCTACCCTCTTCTCGCATTCTCCCGACTAGTCGCCCTATCCCGTTTTGTCGCCTTCTCCCGTCTTGTCGCCCTCTCTGTCCTCCCTCCTCGGTCTAGCCGCCTTCTTCCGACTAGACTTCCTCTACCTTCTTGCCGCCTTCTCCCTTCTAGCCGCCCTCTCGCGTACAGTCGCCCTCTCCCTTCTAGTCGCCCTCTCCTTCTAGCCGCCCTCTCCCTTCTAGCCGCCCTCTCCCGACTAGCCCTCTCTAAGCGCCGTCTCCCATCTAGTCGCCCACACCCGTGTAGTCGCACTCTACCGTATAGTCGCCCTCTTTCTATTCTAGCCGCTCTCTATGGCAGCTTTACACCGTCTAGCCGCCCTATCCCACCTAGCTGTCCTCCCCCATCTAATCGCCCTCTCCCATGTAGCCGCCGTATCCCCTTTAGTCGCACTCGCCATTCTTCGAGCCCGTATAGCTCGCATTCTCCCGACTAGTCGCCCTCTCGAATCTAGCCGCCGTATACCGTCTAGTTGCCCACCTCCCTCTCCCATCTTGACACCCTATCCCGTCTAGTCGCACTCTCAGGTCTAGTCGCAATCTCCCGTCGAGTCGCCCTTTGCCGTCTAGTCGCCCTCTCCCGTCTAGTCGCCCTCTCCCGTCTAATCGCCCTCTCCCTTGTAGCCGCCCTCTCCCGTCTAGTCGCCCTCTCCCGTCTAGTCGCCTTCTCCAGACTAGTCGTCCTATATCTTCTAGCCGCCCTCTCACGTCTAGTCGACCTCTCCCTTCTAGTCGTCCTCTCACGTGTACCAACTCTCTGTCTCTATTCGCACTCTCTCTCCTCCAGTCGCCCTCTCCCGTCTAGTTACCCTCCCCGTTTTGTCGCCCTCTCTCATCTAGTCGACCTCTCCAGGCTGGTGGCCCTGTGCAGACTAGTCGCCCTTTCCCTTCTAGTCGCCCTCTCCCTTCTAGTTGTCCTCTCACGACCACCCGCTCTCTCCCGTCTAGTCTCCCTCTCCCGTCTAGCCGCCCATTCCCGTATAGCCGCCTTCTCCCCTATAGCCACACACTCCCGCCTATTCGCCCTCTCCTTTCGTCTAGTCGCCCTCTCCCGTCTAGTAGCCCGTCCGTCTAGTCGCCCTCTCTCGTCCAGTCGCCCTCTCCCGTCTAATCGCCCTCTCCCGTCTAGCGCCCACTCCCTTCTAGCCGCCCTCTCCCTTCTAGCCGCCCTCTCCCGTTTAGTCGCCCTCTTCCGTCTTGTCGCCCTCTCCTTCTAGCCGCCCTCTCCGTCTAGTCCGACCTCTCGCGATCTAGTCGCCCTCTCCCGTCTAGTCGCCCCTCCTTCTAGCCGCCCTCTCCCGTCTAGTCTCCCTCTCCCGTCTAGCCCCCTCTAGCGCCCTCTCCCGTCTAGTCGCCTCTCCCGTTCTAGTCGCCCTCTCCCTCTTCCGCCTTCTCCCGTCTAGTCGCCCTTCCCGTTTTGTCGCCTTCTCCCGTCTTGTCGCCCTCTCTGGCCTCCCTCTCGGTCTAGGCGCCTTCTTCCCGTCCAGTCGCCTATCCTTCTTGCCGCCTTCTCCTCTAGGCGCCCTCTCCCGTCTAGTCGCCTCTCCCATCTAGCCGCCCTCTCCTTCTAGCCGCCCGTCTGCCCTCTCTAGCGCCCTCTCCCATCTAGCCTCTAGCCCGTCTCCCATCTAGTCGCCCACCCCGTGTAGTCGCACTCTACCGTATAGTCGCCCTCTCTCTTCTAGCCGCTCTCTATGGCAGCTTTTTACCGTCTAGCCGCCCTATCCCACCTAGCTGTCCTCCCCCATCTAGTCGACCTCTCCTATCTAGCCGCCGTATCCCATTTAGTCGCACTCGCCATTCTTCTCGCCTTCTCCCGACTAGTCGCCCTCTCCAATCTAGCCGCCGTATACCGTCTAGTTGCCCACCTCACTCTCCAATCTTGACACCCTATCCCGTCTAGTCGCACACTCAGGTCTTGTCGCAATCTCCCGCCGAGTCGTCCTTTGCCGTCTAGTCGCCCTCTCCCGTCTAGTCGCCCTCTCCCGTCTAATCGCCCTCTCCCTTGTAGCCGCCCTCTCCCGTCTAGTCGCCCTCTCCCGTCTAGTCGCCTTCTCCAGACTAGTCGTCCTCTATCTTCTAGCCGCCCTCTCACGTCTAGTCGACCTCTCCCTTCTAGTCGTCCTCTCACGTGTACCAACTCTCTGTCTCTATTCGCACTCTCTCTCCTCCAGTCGCCCTCTCCCGTCTAGTTACCCTCCCCGTTTTGTCGCCCTCTCTCATCTAGTCGACCTCTCCAGGCTGGTGGCCCTGTGCAGACTAGTCGCCCTTTCCCTTCTAGTCGCCCTCTCCCTTCTAGTTGTCCTCTCACGACCACCCGCTCTCTCCCGTCTAGTCTCCCTCTCCCGTCTAGCCGCCCATTCCCGTATAGCCGCCTTCTCCCCTATAGCCACACACTCCCGCCTATTCGCCCTCTCCCGTCTAGTCGCCCTCTCCCGTCTAGTAGCCCTCTCCCGTCTAGTCGCCCTCTCTCGTCCAGTCGCCCTCTCCCGTCTAATCGCCCTCTCCCGTCTAGTCGCCCACTCCCGTGTAGTCGCCCTCTCCCGTCTAGCCGCCATCACACGTCTAGTCGCCCTCTCCCGTCTGGTCGCAGGCTCTAGCCGCCCTATCCCCTGTAGCCGCAGTCTCCTGTCTAGTCGAACTCTCCCATCTAGTCCCACTCTCCCGTCTAGCCGAGCACTACCGTCTAACCGCCCTCTCCCGTCTAGTCTCCCTCTCCAGTCTAGTCGCCCGCTCTAGCCGCCCTCTCCCGTCTAGTCGCCTTCTCCCGACTAGTCGCCCTCTCCAATCTTTCCGCCGTATCCTGTCTAGTCGCTCTTTCCCGTTGTGTCGCCTTTTCCCGTCCAGTCGCCCTCTCTGGCCTCCCTCTACGGTCTAGGAGCCTTTTCCCGTCCAGTCGCCCTATCTATCTGCCCTCTATCATCTAGGCGCCCTCTCCCGTCTAGCCGCTCTCTCCCATCTTGCCGCCCTCTCCCTTCCAGTCGCACTCTCCCGTCTTGTATCCCTCTCTAAGCGCCGTCTCCCATCTAGTCGCCCTCTCCCGTCTAGTCGCCCACTCCCGTGTATTCGCACTCTACCGTATAGTCGCCCTCTGTCTTCTAGCCGCTCTCTATGGCAGCTTTTTTACCGTCTAGCCGCCCTATCCCACCTAGCTGTCCTCCCCCATCTAGTCGACCTCTCCTATCTAGCCGCCGTATCCCATTTAGTCGCACTCGCCATTCTTCTCGCCTTCTCCCGACTAGTCGCCCTCTCCAATCTAGCCGCCGTATCCCGTCTAGTTGCCCACCTCCCTCTCCCATCTTGACGCCCTATCCCGTCTAGTCGCACTCTCAGGTCTAGTCGCAATCTCCCGTCGAGTCGCCCTTTGCCGCCTAGTCGCCCTGTCCCGTCTAGTCGCCCTCTCCCGTCTAATCGCCCTCTCCCTTGTAGCCGCCCTCTCCCTTGTAGCCGCCCTCTCCCGTCTAGTCGCCCTCTCCCGTCTAGTCGCCCTCTCCCGTCTAGTCGCCTTCTCTCGTCTAGTTGCCCTCCCCGTTTAGTCGCCCTCTCCCGTCTAGTCGCCTTCTCCAGACTAGTCGCCCTCTATCTTCTAGCCGCCCTCTCACGTCTAGTCGACCTCTCCCTTCTAGTCGTTCTCTCACGTGTACCAGCTCTCTGTCTCTATTCGCACTCTCTCTCCTCCAGTCGCCCTCTCCCGTCTATTCGCTCTATCCCGTAGAGTTGCCCTCTCCCGTCTAGTTACCCTCCCCGTTTTGTCGCCCTCTCTCATCTACTCGACCTCTCCAGGCTGGTGGCCCTGTGCAGACTAGTCGCCCTTTCCCTTCTAGTCGCCCTCTCCCTTCTAGTCGTCCTCTCATGACCACCCGCTCTCTCCCGTCTAGTCTCCCTCTCCCGTCTAGTTGCTCTCTCTAGTCACCCTCTCCCGTCTAGTCGCCCTCTCCCTTGTAGCCGCCTTCTCCCGTCTAGTCGCCCTCTCTCGTCCAGTCCCACTCTCCCGTCTATTCGCCCTTTCCCGTCTAGTTGCACTCTCCGTCTAGTCGCCCTCTCCCATCTAGTCGCACTCTCCCGTCTAACATCCCTCTCCCCTGTAACTCCCACTCCCGTCTAGCCGCCCTCTCTTGTCTGGTCCCCTCTCCTGTTTAGGCGCTCTATCCAGTCTAGTCGCTCTCTCTAGCCTCCCTGATGCGTCTATCTGCCCTCTCCCGTCTAGCCGTCCTCTCCCGTCTAGTCGCGCTGTCCCGTCTAGCCGCACTCTCCTGTCTAGTCGCTCTCTCCCTTCTAGTAGTCCTATCACGTCTAGCCCTCTCTGCCGTCTGGTCGCCCTCTCTCGTCCAGTGGCCCTCTCCCGTCTATTCGCCCTCTGCCGTATAGTCGCCCTCTCCCGTCTAGTCGCCCTCTCCCATGTAGTCGCCCGCTCCCCTCTAGTCGCCCTCTGTCGTCTAGTCTCTCTCTCCTGTCTAGTCGCCCTCTCCCTTGCAGTCGCCCGCTCCCGTATAGTCGCCCTCTCCCTTCTAGTCGTCCTCTCCCGCCTAGTCTCCCTCTACCCGCCTAGTCGCACTCTCCCGTCTAGTCGCACTCTCCCGTCTAGCAGCACTTCTCCCTTCTAGCCGCCCTGTCCCGTCTAGTCTCGCGCTCCCGTTTATTCACCCTCTGTAGCCGCCCTCTCCCGTCTAGCCGCTCTCCCCCGTCTCGCCGCCTTCTCCCCTCTAGCCGCTCTCTCTCTGAACGCCCTCTACCGATTACCTGTCTTCTCCTGTCTTGCCGCCCTCACCCGTCTAGTCGCACTCTCCCGTCTAGCCGCACTGTCCCGTCTTTCCTCCCTCTCCCGTCTTATCGCACTCCTCCGTCTAGCCGCTCTCTCTGACCGCCCTCTACCGAATAGCTGTCCTCTCCCGACTAGTCGCCCTCTCCAATCAAGCCGCCGTATCCCGTCTAGTTGCCCACTCCCATCTTGTCGCCTTATCCAGTCCAGTAGCCCTCTCTGGCCGCCCTCTAACGTTTAGCCGCCTTCTGCCGTCTAGCCTTCCTTTCCAATCTTGTCGCCCTCTCCCGTCTAGTCGCACCATCATGTCCAGTCGTCTAGTCGCCCTCTCCCATCTTGTCGCCTTCTCCCGACCAGTCGCCCTCTCCCACCTAGCTGCCATCTCCAATCTAGTCGCCCTCTGTCGTCTAGTCTCTCTCTCCTGTCTAGTCGCCCTCTCCCTTGCAGCCGCCCGCTCCCGTCTAGTCGCCCTCTCCCGTCTTGTCGCCCTCTCCCTTCCAGTCGCACTCTCGCTTTTTAACGCCCTCTCTAAAAACCCTCTCCCGTCTATCAGCCAGGTCCAGTCTAACCGCCCTGTCCACTCTAGCCGTCGTATCCCGTGTAGTCGCCCTCTCCCGTCTAGGCGCCAACTCCCTTCTAGCCGCCCTCTCCATTCTAGCCGCTCTCTCCTGTCTAGTTGCTCTCTCCCTTCTAGTCGCCCTCTCCTTCTAGCCGCCCTCTCCCGTCTAGTCGCCCTCTCCCGTCTAGCCGCCAACTCCGTTCTAGCCGCCCTCTCCCTTCTAGCCGCCCTATCCCGTCTAGTTGCTCTCTCCCGTCTAGCCGCCCTCTCCCGTCTAGTCGCCCTCTCCCGTCTAGCCGCCAACTCCGTTCTAGCCGCCCTCTCCCTTCTAGCCGCCCTCTCCCGTCTAGTTGCTCTCTCCCGTCTAGTCGCCCTCTCCTTCTAGCCGCCCTCTCCCGTCTTGCCGCCCTCTCCCGTCTAGTCGCCCTCTCCCGTCTAGTCGCCCTCTCCTTCTAGCCGCCCTCTCCCGTCTAGCCGCCCTCTCCCGTCTAGTCGCCCTCCCC
>JAODUO010001622.1:77500-82348 GCA_025642075.2 Ridgeia piscesae | reverse complement strand
TGACTCCCAGTTCTCTGACTCCCAGTGGTCTCTGACTTCCAATGGTCTCTGATCCCGTGGTCTCTGACTCCCAGTGGTCCTGACTCCCATGGTCTCTGACTCCCAGTGGTCTCTGACTCCCAGTGGTCTCTGACTCCCAGTGGTCTCTGACTCCCAGTGGTCTCTGACTCCCAGTGGTCTCTGACTCCCAGTGGTCTCTGACTCCCAGTGGTCTCTGACTTCCAATGGTCTCTGACTCCCAGTGGTCTCTGACTTCCAATGGTCCGACTCCCAGCAGTTTGACGCCAGATTTATACAGCATTAATGGTTAAGTCACTTTAAGTTTATACTGGCATTAGAGTCATGCATAGAAAGATAGCTCCATGTCTCTTGTCGGCATTAATCCAGCGGCGCCATCAGGCGGATTCATACCGAACCTTTTCAGGTTGACGTGAGCGCACACGCTTGGAAAGTTCACTCAAATGAAATTCGATGGAAATTCACGAATAAGTAAAGGCAGTGTTGAACAGATGGGTAACATAGCGTAGGGTAATGAGGTAGAATGGAACACGCTGGATTTATAAGTATTGCCTTGTTGTAAGAGCTAGAAACACATAACGAAACAAATATTACCCAATACGTTGATTGCGCTCGTAAGACGAAATGTGAAGCAAACTTGGAAGAAGACAAAATTAAATTGATAATGTGTTACATAATTGACGATAATTTAATAATGATAATGAGTAAGTTGCAGCACTGCGCTAAAAAGGAGAAGTTATTTCGATATTTACGTCACCGTCAAGATTGAACTGAAATGAGCTCGGCGTGTTACTCATGCGCTGGCCGGCTTTGCATCCCTGTTCGCATCTTGGCGAGTTCACGAAGGGAAAGCCGAACGTTAGATAAGTGATACAAATAGTGGTAGGTTGGTAATGTGGACTATCTGGAGGGTAGTGTTTGAGATTTTTCGTGATATAGAAATAGTATTGTCAAGGGGTGGGAGGGGTGGTTAATGGTAGAGATTGTTTTCGGTGTTGATGGGATAGTGTTGAAGATTATTTACTGCCTTGATGGCATAATGCTGGAGATGGTTTGTGGTGTTGAGAGAGGTCGTATTGGAGATTGTTTGCGATAGAATTGGAAATTGTTTCATATATAATATATTTAATAATAATTCATTATCTAATAATTAATCATCATAATATACATACATACATACAACATACACACATACATATACATACAACACACATACATACATACATACATACATACATACATACATACATACATACATACATACATACATACATACATACATACATACATACATACATACATACATACATACATACATACATACACATACATATACATACATACATACATACACAAACATACATACATACATACATACATACACACATACACACATACATACATACATACATACATACACACATACATACATACATACACACAACATACATACATACATACATACATCATACTTACATACATATATATTACATTATACATACATTCATATTAGGTACTACATACATACATACAATACAATACATACATACATACATACATACATACATACAAAATACATACATACATACACACATACACACAACATACATACTACATACAACATACATACATACATACATACATACATACATACATACAACAACAACATACATACATACATACATACATACATACATACATACATACATACATACATACATACATACATACATACATACATACATACATACATACATACATACATACATACACCATATTGCTAAAAACAAACTGTTTTCAAGAAATTAAAATGTGTATTTGTTGTTATTAATTTTGTACTAAACAGTAGCAGTATAATTGTTTGTTTTTTCGTTAGCTAAAATGTAGAAGTTTATGTAAAGTTTGCTTTGAAATATGGGCATGGACTGAATTGCACGAACAATATGGTGGAATAAAGAATGTGACGTTAATGACAATATCATATACAGTCTGAACATCCTATTTAGCAGGGTAAGTCGTTGACATGAATCATTCTTACGGACACACAGCGACATACGGGCTTTTTCAGCAGATCAAAAACCTCATCTGGACCAGTCGTCAAATATATATAATTAGGATTCGCTGAGAATATGAAAAGCTGCTTATTCGATGTGCACATCCTGCACGGGTGATGCCGGCCCAGACCCGGCAGACGGCTCGTGTTCACACCTCTAGTGGCGGCGGCGGCGTCTAGTGCCGACAGCCGCTGTGGCACCGACGACTCTCTGTGAGGAGACAGCAAGGACAGTCTCACGAGTCATGAATACACTGACATTTATAAGTAGACAGTAGACAGTCTATTATATTTCAGATGGTGACATTTCATCGAGGTCGTCGGTACCACAACGAGATGAACTTGCTCCACTTTGTGGACATGTCCGTGTTGGTTTGAGTTCGCACGCTCGAACAACGTCGCAGGCCTAGACAGTTGTCTGCACAGGACTGTGACATGTAAATCCTTTCGATTAAACCAAAGGTTTTTGTTTCTGCCATGTTGATGAGTGGTTCCCGTGAAGCAGCCTCATGTTGACGACAGAGTTCGGGTAGTCTTGGTTGTCGCGTCACCGGGGAATCGTCCTCCGAAACTACAGAAACGGTCGTTGTGTGTGTGTGTGTGTGTGTGTGTGTGTGTGTGTGTGTGTGTGTGTGTGTGTGTGTGTGTGTGTGTGTGTGTGTGTGTGTGTTGTGTGTGTGTGTGTGTGTGTGTGTGTGTGTGTGTGTGTGGTGTGTGTGTGTGTGTGTGTGTGTGTGTGTGTGTGTGTGTGTGTGTGTGTGTGTGTGTGTGTGTGTGTGTGTGTGTGTGTGTGTGTGTGTGTTACTTGAGTTCAGACACTTTAGAAAGGTCTTTTTATAGTTCAAAGTGCTTCTTCGACTCTCTTACAGACGTTCCTGAGTCCATTCCAAAAGCGCAAGGTGTGTGGCCTGGTCTCACTTGTTTGGGGTCAAACTCCCACCACTGTGACGATCCACCCCATACTAGTAAGAGAGTCAACCCCCCACCATTGAGAAAGTAATCCTCCCATGACCCACATCCCACCTACATCTGAAACCAACTTGTCGCCCTTAAGAACCTGTACAATGATGGACTGGTCAAACTATGGAGGTTCTACAGCCGTCTAAAACGACATGAACCACATGACGTCACAGAGACAATGGCACACGCGACTCACACACAGGCATGAACACTTCATCTACTCGTAGTCAGCTTGAATTATACATTGAGGAGCTATATTACTCGGGGGTACAGCACATTGCTAATGTGATTGATTAAAGCGAGACCTTTCGCCATACACCGCAGCCGGCCCGGCAGCTTCGTCGAAAACGTAATGAAAGTTGTTTGTCACTTGTCACTGCACAGAGACAATCATTCCAAATGTTAGTCACGGTGTGCTTCTTGCGTCACCGAGATTCTCATGTTAGTGCATGCATAATGTCTTAATAATTAAATCTTATGGCCATATATTTCTTTGCATGTATTTGCTGTACTTAATGTGATTTTATGATCGAATAATTGATTCGCGTTCTCTGTAGTGGTTGGCATGTTAATAACGGACAGGATGACATATAATTAAAGCAGGTAAGTTCTTATATAAAGCAGGATCCATATATATAATGGTTGTGAATGACCAAAACGCTTTATAGTTACTCCCTGGAAGACTTGGTTCCAGTTCAAAACCATCTCGACTTCCTTGAGACGCATTCAGCCTCGCGGCAATTCAGGCGCGAAGTCTTTTCTTCCGTACGCAAATATCCGCCACTGTCTCTAGCCAGGTATTCAGGTGAGGCAATGTAGAGAGACAGATCTCGCCAAAACATAGGTTTGATACAATAGCACGTGACGTGAACCCGGGTTCTCTCGTCTGGTGGTGTAGCCACTGCATTTTACAAATCTCAATTATCATAATTATTATAATCATAACATCATAGCCATCACCATCAACACCGGCATCCTCATCCTTCGGTCGGAATCGAAGTCCCGATGAGCCGTTCTATGTGGTTTGGTTTTATGTTTAGGATGGACAATCCGCCAGTTCGAAGTGAAGAATTCAGCAGATCACTTTATAACGTGTGTTTGTCTGTGTTTCCGTCTGTTCTAGTCGTCAATATCGACACCGGTTCTTTGTGCAACAGTTGCAGTAACCAATTATATTATTAGTCAGGAGCGTCAGACGAATGTCTACACGAATTAGTAGTTCGCTATACAACAAGTGGTCATGACGTCAACGACACTGGGAATGTCGTAATATCCATTCAGTGCCCAGGGAAGGAAATGTAACAAAGCATTTGAAGGTTCGATAGTTGCCCTGCGACTGGAGTGAGCGGCCGAGTCGCACTGACACAGCATCAGTGCTGACGACACGGGCCGACAGAACGTCACGCAATCTATATTCAAATGAGCCGGTTAAATCTAATATTTGTTGACGACTTCGCTTCGAAGGAGATTTTTGGCGACGATGTACGGAGAATTTGTCGACAGTCGATTAATTAATTGCAGTCGACTCGACATAATGGCAGTGCCGTTGTTGCGTTTGGTGTGTTGATAGATCATTTATGCATACTCGACAGCTGCTTTCTCTGTTAAATCTGAATCTGAATGGAATACGTCGCTAGAAGCCAGAACAGCTCTAATTTACGTCAATAAATGTTGTTACACACGGGTAAACTTTATTTAAAAACTCTCTTTCTCTCTTACTTTCTCTCTTTCTCTCTTTCTCTGTTTCTTTCTTTCTTTCTTTCTCTCTTTCTCCCTTTCTCTCTTTCTCTCTTTCTCTCTCTTTCTCTCTCTTTCTC
>JAODUO010001622.1:60000-75000 GCA_025642075.2 Ridgeia piscesae | reverse complement strand
CTGTTTCTATATTGGAGGAGGGTCCGACGGTCGGACGGATAGAAAGGCAGAACAAATATATAACATAATTATTGTTCATCACCTCTGCAACAGCTGCCTTTGGTATACATAGGGATGTCTCAATCTCAGCAAGACTGAGCGCCCACGTTATGGAGTCTGTAGCAGTGTGTGGTGTGTTGTGGTGTGGGGGCGTGGACATAACGTAAACACAGTGTTGATGTGTTGATGTGCGCTGTGTGTGGGCTCTCTGGCCAGTCAGAGAACACGCATTCGCCCCCGAGTCCTGTATACATGTCACCAAACTCACTCCACTCCTGGAGGTTTGACTCGCTTGCTGTAAGCGACGACTGAACCTTGTTAGCAAAGCTTTCAAGCAAGGGCTTAAAGGAAAGTGACCAAATCAAAGGTGACAGTTTTCTTCCGCTGTTGGCGATATAACAGTAGATAGTAAATCATTCGGGACTGCGGCGTATACCAGTCCGCCAGGGGACAACTGGACCCCAGTTCGAGTTCAATCAAGATGCACCATCGGTAGTTTAGTACGAAGTATTACATTATTATCATCGGCGGTATGCGTATTTTTTAGAAAGATCATTACTGGTGTGTGTAATTTCATGTGAAGTGATAATTGTTGACCACCGTTCTGACCGTTTTTTTCTCTATAAACCATGGATGGAATAGTACATTGTTGTGACTGGTGTTTTAAGCCACATAAAAAGACTTGTATATTCTATGTAAATAATCAGAGTTTATTTCACAAATACTAATTAATGAATGTTGTTATTCAATATGTAAGCAAAGTTCCTAAGGTTCATATTATGCAGAATTAGTCATATTTGGATTATTTATTATCATCTTTATCGTTTCACTCGGCACTTGTCTGTCTACACGTCTACACATCTACACATCTACACATCTACACATCTACACATCTACACATCTACACATCTACACATCTACACATCTACACATCTACACATCTACACATCTACACATTTACAGGTGCAGTGGTGCAGTGGTGCAGTGGTGCAGTGGTGCAGTGGTGCAGTGGTGCAGTGGTGCAGTGGTGCAGTGGTGCAGTGGTGCAGTGGTGCAGTGGTACAGTGGTGCAGTGGTGCAGTGGTGCAGTGGTGCAGTGGTGCAGTGGTGCAGTGGTGCAGTGGCGCAGTGGCGCAGTGGCGCAGTGGCGCAGTGGCGCAGTGGCGCAGTGGCGCAGTGGCGCAGTGGCGCAGTGGCGCAGTGGCGCAGTGGCGCAGTGGCGCAGTGGCGCAGTGGCGCAGTGGTGCAGTGGTGCAGTGGTGCAGTGGTGCAGTGGTGCAGTGGTGCAGTGGTGCAGTGGTGCAGTGGTGCAGTGGTGCAGTGGTGCAGTGGTGCAGTGGTGCAGTGGTGCAGTGGTGCAGTGGTGCAGTGGTGCAGTGGTGCAGTTGTGCAGTGGTGCAGTGGTGCAGTGGTGCAGTGGTGCAGTGGTGCAGTGGTGCAGTGGTGCAGTGGTGCAGTGGTGCAGTGGTGCAGTGGTGCAGTGGGGCAGTGGTGCAGTGGTGCAGTGGTGCAGTGGTGCAGTGGTGCAGTGGTGCAGTGGTGCAGTGGTGCAGTGGTGCAGTGGAACTGGCAGTGGTGCAGTGTCAGTGGTGCAGTTGCATGCAGTGTGTGCGAGTGAGCAGTGGTGATATGTGGAAATGTGCTATGAATCATATGGGTTATAATGTGCAGCTGGATGTTTTTCAGAGAATTGGAGGTGTTCGCAGGTCTCAGTAAGTCAAAGTGTTCTGCCAGTCTAAGGGTCGCAGTGGATATAATGGTATGTTCTTATTTTGATAAGCAGACTATGTGACGTTGACGTGGTGCCAGGAGTACGTCAACATGTGCCAGCTAGGCTCAGTGGTACATGCAGCTGGTGTCAGGGTAGTGTCAATAAGTGCACGCAGTGCAGTGGCAGGCAGCGGCAGTGGTGCATGTGCAGCTGGGCAGTGAGCATGGCGGCAGGGCAGTGCAGTGGCAGTCGAGTCGAGCAGTGCGCAGCGCAGCGGAGCAGGGCCGCAGTGCGCAGTCGTCAGCTGGCAGTGCTGCAGTCGCACTGGACCAGCGCACTGACCAGCGCACAGCGCCAGGCGCAGCGCCAGCGACAGCGCAGCGCACAGCTCATGAACACAGTGCACTGACAGCGCCTGAACAGTCGACAGCGCACAGCGGCACAGGCTACAGCTGCACGTGGCACAGCGCAGCTGCATCAGCGCTGACAGTGCAGTGCAAGGGCATGGGCAGTGCACGCGCAGCAGCGCACAGCGCAGGGCAGGCGCAGGGCAGGCGCACAGCGCGCATGCGTGCAGCGGCAGCCGAACACAGCGCCAGGCGACAGCACCCAGCCAGCCAGCGCAGGCACGCGCAAGCGCCAGCAGCGCACAGGCACGGCACAGCGCGCGCAGCAGCGCGGAGCTGCACGCGCACAGGCATGGGCACGCGCCAGCGCCAGCGCAAGCGCACAGCGCACAGGCACGCAAGCACAGCGCAGCGCAGCGCAAGCAGGACACAGGAACAACGAAGGACACAGCGCAGGACAGCGACAGCACAGCGCACAGCCCACAGCGCACAGCGCACAGCGCACAGCGCACAGCGCACAGCGCACAGCGCACAGCGCACGCACAGCGCACAGCGACACAGCGCACAGCGCACAGCGCACAGCGCACAGCGCACAGCGCACAGCGCACAGCGCACAGCGCACAGCGCACAGCGCACAGCGCACAGCGCACGAACGCACAGCGCAAGCGCACAGCGCACAGCGACAGCACAGCGCACAGCGCACACGACAGCGCACACACAGCGCACAGCGCACAGCGCACAGCGCACAGCGCACAGCGCACAGCGCACAGCGCACTGAACACAGCGACAGCGCACAGCGCACAGCGCAAGCACAGCGACAGCGACGCACGCGCACAGCGCACAGCGCACAGCGCACAGCGCACAGCGCACAGCGCACAGCGCACAGCGCACAGCGCACAGCGCACAGCGCACAGCGCACAGCGCACAGCGCACAGCGCACAGCGCACAGCGCACAGCGCACAGCGCACAGCGCACAGCGCACAGCGCACAGCGCACGCACGCGCACAGCGCACAGCGCACAGCGCACAGCGACACACAGCGCACAGCGCAGCGCGACAGCAGCGACAGCGCACAGCGCACAGCGCACAGCGCACAGCGCACAGCGCACAGCGCACAGCGCACAGCACAGCGCACTGAACACAGCGCACAGCGCACAGCGCACAGCGCACAGCGCACAGCGCACAGCGCACAGCGCACAGCGCACAGCGCACGACAGCCAGTCAGCGACAGCGCACAGCGCACAGCGCACAGCGCACAGCGCACAGCGCACAGCGCACAGCGCACAGCGCACAGCGCACAGCGCACAGCGCACAGCGCACAGCGCACAGCGCACAGCGCACAGCGCACACACAGCGCACAGCGCACAGCGCACAGCGCACAGCGCACAGCGCACAGCGCACTGAACACAGCGCACAGCGCACAGCGCACAGCGCACAGCGCACAGCGCACAGCGCACAGCGCACAGCGCACAGCGCACAGCGCACAAGCGCACACGCACGCGCACAAGCGCACAGCGCAGCAGCGCACGCACAGCGCACGACACAGCGCACAGCGCACAGCGCACAGCGCACAGCGCACAGCGCACAGCGCACAGCGCACAGCGCACAGCGCACAGCGCACAGCGCACGCGCAGCGCACAGCGCACAGCGCACAGCGCACAGCGCACAGCGCACAGCGCACAGCGCACAGCCAGCGACAGCGCACAGCGCACAGCGCACAGCGCACAGCGCACAGCGCACAGCGCACAGCGACAGCACGGACAGCGCACAGCGCAAGCACGCGACAGCGCACAGCGCACAGCGACAGCGCACAGCGCACAGCGCACAGCGCACAGCGCACAGCGCACAGCGACAGCACAGCGCACAGCGACAGCGCACAGCGCACAGCGCACACGCACAGCGCACAGCGCACAGCGCACAGCGCACAGCGCACAGCGCACAGCGCACAGCGCACAGCGCACAGCGCACAGCGCACAGCGCACAGCGCACAGCGCACAGCGCAGCGCACAGCGCACAGCGCACAGCGCACAGCGCACAGCGCACAGCGCACAGCGCACAGCGCACAGCGCACAGCGCACAGCGCACAGCGCACAGCGCACAGCGCACAGCGCACAGCGCACAGCGCACAGCGCACAGCGGACAGCGCACAGCGCACAGCGCACAGCGCACAGCGCACAGCGCACAGCGCACAGCGCACAGCGCACAGCGCACAGCGCACAGCGCACAGCGCACAGCGCACAGCGCACAGCGCACAGCGCACAGCGCACAGCGAAGCGCACAGCGCACAGCGCACAGCGCACAGCGCACAGCGCACAGCGCACAGCGCACAGCGCACAGCGCACAGCGCACAGCGCACAGCGCACAGCGCACAGCGCACAGCGCACTGAACACAGCGCACAGCGCACAGCGCACAGCGCACAGCGCACAGCGCACAGCGCACAGCGCACAGCGCACAGCGCACAGCGCACACGCACAGACAGCACAGCAGCGCACAGCGCACAGCGCACAGCGCACAGCGCACAGCGCACAGCGCACAGCGCAGCAGCGCACAGCGCACAGCGACGAACACGCGCACAGCGACACCAGCGCAAAAGCGACACCAGCGCACAGCGCACAGCGCACAGCGCACAGCGCACAACGCAGCAGCGCACAGCGGCACAGCGCACAGGCGGCACAGCGCACAGACAGCGCGGACACGCAGCGCGACAGACGCGACAGCGCACAGCGCACAGCGCACAGCGCACAGCGCACAGCGCACAGCGCACAGCGCACAGCGCACAGCGCACAGCGCACAGCGCACAGCGCACAGCGCACAGCGCACTGAACACAGCGCACAGCGCACAGCGCACAGCGCACGCACAGCGCACAGCGCACAGCGCACAGCGCACAGCGCACAGCGCACAGCGCACAGCGCACAGCGCACAGCCACAGCGCACAGCGCGACAGCGCACAGCGCACAGCGCACAGCGCACAGCGCACAGCGCACAGCGCACAGCGCACAGCGCACAGCGCACAGCGCACAGCGCACACGCACACCGCGCACAGCGCACAGCGCACAGCACAGCGCACAGCGCACAGCGCACAGCGCACAGCGCACAGCGCACAGCGCACTGAACACAGCGCACAGCGCACAGCGCACAGCGCACAGCGCACAGCGCACAGCGCACAGCGCACAGCACACAGCGCACAGCGCACAGCGCACAGCGCACAGCGCACGGAAGCGCACAGCGCACGCTGAAGCACAGCGCACAGCGCACAGCGCACAGCGCACAGCGCACAGCGCACAGCGCACAGCGCACAGCGCACATGAACAGCTACAGCGCACAGCGCACAGCGCACAGCGCACAGCGCACAGCGCACAGCGCACAGCGCACAGCGCACTGAAAACAGCGCACAGCGCACAGCGCACAGCGCACAGCGCACAGCGCACTGAACACAGCGCACAGCGCACAGCGCACAGCGCACAGCGCACAGCGCACAGCGCACAGCGCACAGCGCACAGCGCACAGCGCACAGCGCACAGCGCACAGCGCACAGCGGACAGCGCACAGCGGACAGCGCACAGCGCACAGCGGACAGCGCACAGCGCACAGCGCACAGCGCACAGCGGACAGCGCACAGCGGACAGCGGACAGCGGACAGCGCACAGCGCACAGCGCACAGCGCACAGCGCACAGCGCACAGCGCACAGCGCACAGCGCACAGCGCACAGCGCACAGCGCACTGAACACAGCGCACTGAACACAGCGACTGAACACAGCGCACAGCGCACAGCGCACAGCGCACAGCGCACAGCGCACAGCGCACAGCGCACAGCGCACAGCGCACAGCGCACAGCGCACAGCGCACTGAACACAGCGCACTGAACACAGCGCACAGCGCACAGCGCACAGCGCACAGCGCACAGCGCACAGCGCACAGCGCACAGCGGACAGCGGACAGCGGACAGCGGATAGCGGATAGCGCACAGCGCACAGCGGATAGCGGATAGCGCACAGCGCACAGCGGATAGCGGATAGCGCACAGCGGATAGCGGACAGCGGATAGCGCACAGCGCACAGCGGAGCGGATAGCGCACAGCGCACAGCGAAGCGGATAGCGGATAGCGGATAGCGGATAGCGGATAGCGGATAGCGGATAGCGGATAGCGGATAGAGCGGATAGCGGATAGCGGATAGCGGATAGCGGATAGCGCACAGCGGATAGCGGATAGCGGATAGCGGATAGCGCACAGCGCACAGCGCACAGCGCACAGCGCACAGCGCACAGCGCACAGCGCACAGCGCACAGCGCACAGCGCACAGCGGATAGCGGATAGCGGATAGCGCACAGCGCACAGCGGATAGAGGATAACGCACAGCGCACAGCGCACAGCGGATAGCGGATAGCGGATAGCGTATAGCGGATAGCGGATAGCGCACAGCGCACAGCGGATAGCGGATAGCGAACAGCGCACAGCGGATAGCGGATAGCGGATAGCGCACAGCGCACAGTGGATAGCGGATAGCGGATAGTGCACAGCGCACAGCGCACAGCGCACAGCGCACAGCGCACAGCGGATAGCGGATAGCGCACAGCGGATAGCGGATAGCGGATAGCGGATAGCGGATAGCGCACAGCGCAAAGTGGATAGCGGATAGCGGATAGCGCACAGCGCACAGTGGATAGCGGATAGCGGATAGCGCACAGCGGATAGCGGATAGCGGATAGCGCACAGCGCACAGTGGATAGCGGATAGCGGATAGCGCACCGCGGATAGCGGATAGCGGATAGCGGATAGCGCACAGCGGATAGCGGATAGCGGATAGCGGATAGCGGATAGCGGATAGCGGATAGCGCACAGCGGATAGCGGATAGCGCACAGCGGATAGCGGATAGCGGATAGCGCACAGCGCACAGCGGATAGCGGACAGCGGACAGCGGACAGCGGACAGCGGACAGCGGACAGCGGACAACGGGCAGCGGACAGCGGACAGCGGACAGCGGACAGGGGACAGGGGACAGCGGACAGCGGACAGCGGACAGCGGACAGCGGACAGCGGACAGCGGACAGCGGACAGCGGACAGCGGACAGCGGACAGTACACACTCAACATCCACATAGAACCTTCTTAGCACATACACAGCACCCACCCAGTGCCCGTGTACTAGGCACACATTCAGTACGCACCCTGCACACACCCAGAACACACCCAACACACACATTGCACCCACATAGCACCCACTCAACACACACCACACACCCCGCGCCCACATAGCACCTTTTTAGCACACACCTATAACCCACATAGCCAGTACCCATCCACTCAGCATACATACACCCAGCACCCAAATAACACACATCCAACACACAGTGTTCTCGGCCCCATGCAGACGGCTGCCAAACAACTCTGCAAACGCGAGCGCCTGTCTTCTAACGGTCTAAGGGAATAGTTCAGACTATTGCACTTGAACTATGATCATTGACTGTTTGATTTATTGTGCACATTTTAATTATAGTCATCCATGTTGTAGCCTTAAACGTCTTAAAGTAGTGTTCCAACAATTTGCTTGTTCTTTTCACTAAACTAAACTAAACACAAGTGATCTACTTTTATTTATTTAATTAATCAGGAGCATTGTGTCGTAACACAACATCTCGCGAGCAAAACATAACCAGGACGCCCAAATGGCCTTGTTAACTACCATCAACCGTAATGGTCAGTTAGTAACATGTTGACTATTTTGAATGATGGTTTTTAACATCCTGTTTACTCTATTCTTTTTTCTCTCGCCATTTCCCCCCGTAAACACTGAACACAACCAACGTATTGTGTACACAGCTGGGGACGGGTGTGTGCACACATTGCAACATCTGACTGCATCCCTCACAGTCACTACTTTACTGTATATTACAACAGTTAAACGATGCAAACAAATGTATTTGTTATTCAGATAAAAAAGAACTTCTAAAAACCGTGTTCAAACCTTACTGATATATTACGGTCATTAACATTATTATGACCATTTTCGTTTGGCACAAATTTGCCTTTCACAATATAGCGCATTTTTATTTGCAAATATGAATAAACCACAAAATCATTAGATACATAAACAGTTTCGTTTTTCCCAATGTGGCCCATATGCTCCGCCATGGTAAACGAACTCGCGGCCAGTTACCCGGCGGTCTAGTTACCGTCCCCCGCCGCCTGTGTAGCGCGTGTGTGTGTGAGGGAAGACGAAGCTGCTTCTGCCGACGCTGTCCTCGCCGTCTCCCGTATGCCGCGGACACAGCTCGTCTCCCTCCCTCCTCGACTGCATTCGTACGACGTCAGTGATCGAAGTCGTTACACAATTACAGCCCGTGCAAACGACGGCCGATTGACGGACACTCGCCCCTGGCTCCCGCCGGCCGCGAGAATCAACAGCAAGCCGCGGGGATTAGCAGGCAATTGCTAAGTAGCAATCTTGCTATTCATAAATGAAAGTGCCTGATTAAGTCTGTCACACAAATACAGCCGCTAGAATGGGCGATTACGGGGTTCCGTCGATAATCACCAATATACATATTAATAGACTGACCTGGGAATGTTCGCATACGTCCGTCCCAAGACTCGAACGTCCGACTGAATGCCAGTAAATTATCACATACGATGGACGTACGACGTCACAAACAATGCCCTAGATTGTTTAACAAAACAATGAACGTCCAACGTAACATATGTAGACCACACACACCACACGTAGTACCCACAAAACAAAACTCTCATAACGCGCACGACACGTGTAAAACCCACACGTCACACGTAGAACACACCACGCGTACAACACACGCAACAATGTAGACACGTCACAAAATGCATAGAACGCGCATAACACACATAAACACACACAGTAACTCACACAACACACATAGAACGTACACCAGCAACCTATGCATTCACCAACAGGTGTAGCTATTAGCTAAGCTAATGCGATCAGAGATCGACTGTCTCATTGACAGAGTGTAGATTGCTTGTCGTGGCGGTGTAGTGGTCGGCGTTTTGTTCTTCGGTCTTCTTCTCTTACCTCCGGTCTCGGGCTCCCGGCGACTGTCTCTGTTTGGTCGCCTTCTCTTACATTGCTGCTACATGGCTATAGGGAAACCGAATGCACTCTATTTCATAACACCAAAGTCAGTTACACGATCAAATGGACATTGTTCTGTATAGTGATAAAATAGAACATGCTGTTGATCATTTTAAATGTCAAAGTATCTGGATTATTAAAAAGTAGACTAATAGGTCCGGGAATCATGTTTCCCGATATTGTGCTGTATAGGCTGATTTCCAGTGGTTGTAGAGACCTTGCTGGAGAGTTGGTGAGTTGCAGTCTCGCACGTAGAAAATGTGAATTGTGTATGTTAAAAATTGAATATTTGTCATTTTGGAAGGCCCCTTGGAATCCTTAGAATGATCAAAGCAAATACAAATTTCTTGTATATAATGGCATTATAACATGGACTGTCAACACAAAATTAGATAAAATATTACTACAGGGTTTTTGAAGAAAAAATAGCCACACCATAAACAAATTTGCATTTTGGGTAGCAATGAGATGCCTTCAGAATGATTCTAAGTAACAAGTGTCCTGTCCACTACATTTCACAACATATATTATTGGCAATTGTTATCAACATGTTATCAACATTGCTATTACAATCAGTAACTATGTTCTTAGTTATGGAAATTATTTGAATAAAATATATATTTAAGGTAATCTATCCTATTAACATTCAGGTTACCATCTACACTGGACATTAATAGTCTTAAAGTAGAAACTGCTGGCATCTTTTCAGTTTAACATGGATATACTGTTGTTTACATAATCATCAGCTAGTCATTAATAGTAGACCCGTCACAGGTCAGACAAATTGTAGACAGCTTGAGCGGGAGGTCATAGGGTGGGCGAATACAGAATACACAAGTCGGGAAATACACAAGTCAGCGAATACACAAGTTGGCGTATACACAAGTTGGCGTATACACAAGTCGGCGTATACACAAGTCGGCGTATACACAAGTCGGCGTATTCACAAGTCATGCTAGGCAGGACCAGGCTAACGAGAACACAGTTTATAGCTTTTGTGGGAGGCCCAAAGGTGCCCTTAGAAACGCGCATTATCGCTTTATCCAAAGATGTACCACCAGTGTTTGGGTCCTAAAAGACCCTAGAGTACCTTTAGAATGACCTAATCAAGCCTAAATGTCACGTGCTTGGTGACAATGCCCTAATATATGTTCATGTCAAATTAGAAAAAATTCCAGAATAGTTTCTGAGATGTGGGAGCTAATGGCGGACAGCGCTTGGCGCAGGGTGGGTACAGCGTGAGAGTGACGCCGTAAGTCTGTTGGTCCATCGGTCCAAAGGACGAAAACATAAACTGGAACAAATACAAATGAGAAAAGCAAAATCATATAATTATAATGCATTCATTCAAACAATTTTTGCATAGGCCTACTTCAAGGTAAAATAACAATCACGGTAATTCACTTCAAAGGAAAGCAGTACGTTTGAGGCACAAAAGCAAATTCAAAGCACATACATGTTCACTCTTCAAAATATACGTTATTCAGAAGTTCGAAGACTTACCTACAATGCAAGGTGTTCAAGTGTATGACAACAAAAAAACATGTCCAAGGTATCTTTTCATGTCCACTATAATTAATAATGGCATTCACAATTGCGTTACCAGACAGAACACAAACAGGGGTTGTGCTACAAACTGCATACTATAATTTTACATGTCTCAAATTAATTTAACCTAACATCGAGTGTACTCACATCGTCTGTGTATTGTATATGTCCTCTTGTGTTTTCGCTTGTTTTTCCTGCCCCTAGTGGATGACCACAACATTAATTAATTTAATAACTTATTTCTCTTTCCAATTATAGAGAGCGGACAGAATACAGAAAAAACACTGCAAAGTATATATTTGCAAAAAACTAGTAGAAAATCTTTGAAAACATCAAACATACATCTATACAAATTGTAATTTAAAATTATAAAAGTATTTTATCTATACATACACACAGACACACAGACACACAGACACACAGACACACATACACACATACACACATACACACATACACACATACACATACACACATACACACATACACACATACACACATACACACATACACACATACACACATACACACATACACACATACACACATACACACATACACACATACACACATACACACATACACACATACACACATACACACATACACACATACACACATACACACATACACACATACACACATACACACATACACACATACACACATACACACATACACACATACACACATACACACATACACACATACACACATACACACATACACACATACACATGAACACTCGCGCACGCACACAATCATGCACGCATGCACATGCACACACATATTCACGCACGCATGTACGTGCACGGGCCTTACGCGCACTCGCACCCGCGGTACACGCATGCACGCACACACGCACGCACACACGCACCCACGCGCACTCGCACGCGCACGCGCACGCGCACACGCACGCGCACGCGCACGCGCACGCGCACGCGCACGCGCACGCGCACGCGCACGCGCACGCGCACGCGCACGCGCACGCGCACGCGCACGCGCACGCACGCGCACGCACGCGCACGCGCTCGCACACACACACACACACACACACACACACACACACACACACACACACACACACACACACACACACACACACACACACACGAAACCATGCATACATGCCGAGGGCGGATGAAGAGAATATGGCATAAATGAAGTAATTTCATTGCGCGTGGTAAGTGGAACGCTACGCATCCAATTAGTTCTGACTGGTGGGAGAATGGCATTGAAGTGCGCGCGCCACACTGCACAACCGTGAGGACGACAACGACAAACACGTGGTAGCATTATGCACTGCACCGTGTTGTGAGATACAGTGGGCTTGTCCTTCAAATGAGAATGCTCCGGGTTCTCCAACGGAAAGTCATCTGCAACTAATCACAACAGTCATCAGCACCGCAGCACTACGAATGATGTGAATTGCTCTTGGTGTAATCTCAACGCCTGTAGTTGGCGTGTGTATAGAAGTGTATAACATGTAGTGGAAAGTATTAAACGTATCGAGTTACGTTCAGGTTGTAGATATATCTCTGAGGCTGTGGCGAATGTGGCGAGGCAGTCGAGCAACGTAAATAACCGTATCGATTCACCTCGGACTAGACTAAGAACACAGCTGATTAAGTTTCGGTTTTGTCCGAGCGTGATAATTACAGTGAGTAAGTGGTTTTGGGGGACTTAATCGAGCCCCACCGGCCCCAAGACGGCCCCTCCCTTGACATACTGAGACCGTGCAGGCCTTGGTGCCTTTGCTAACGCCTCCTTATCGTGTCCACTAGCCTTGATCAACACATCACACCTGGTAATTGGTGTGACTACGCAGCCAATACACTGCCAGGTAGTCAACCATTACACTGCCAGGTAGTCAACCATTACACTGTCAGGTAGTCAACCATTACACTGTCAGGTAGTCAACCATTGCACTGCCAGGTAGTCAGCCATTACACTGTCAGGTAGTCAACCATTACACTGCCAGGTAGTCACCATTACACTGCCAGGTAGTCAGCCATTACACTGCCAGGTAGTCAGCCATTACACTGTCAGGTAGTCAGCCATTGCACTGCCAGGTAGTCAGCCATTACACTGTCAGGTAGTCAGCCATTACACTGCCAGGTAGTCAGCCATTACACTGCCAGGTAGTCAACCATTACACTGTCAGGTAGTCAGCCATTACACTGTCAGGTAGTCAGCCATTGCACTGCCAGATAGTCAGCCATTACACTGTCAGGTAGTCAACCATTACACTGCCAGGTAGTCAGCCATTACACTGCCAGGTAGTCAGCCATTACACTGCCAGGTAGTCAGCCATTACACTGCCAGGTAGTCAGCCATTACACTGTCAGGTAGTCAACCATTACACTGCCAGGTAGTCAGCCATTACACTGCCAGGTAGTCACCATTACACTGCAGGTAGTCAGCCATTACACTGCCAGGTAGTCAGCCATTACACTGCCAGGTAGTCAGCCATTACACTGCCAGGTAGTAAAGCCATTACAACTGTCAGGTAGTCAGACCATTACACTGTCAGGTAGTCAACCATTACACTGCCAGGTAGTCAACCATTACACTGCCAGGTAGTCAGCCATTACACTGTCAGGTAGTCAACCATTACACTGTCAGGTAGTCAGCCATTACACTGCCAGGTAGTCAGCCATTACCGGGTATATACACTGCCAGGTAGTCAGCCATTACACTGCCAGGTAGTCAACCATTACACTGCCAGGTAGTCAACCATTACACTGCCAGGTAGTCAACCATTGCACTGCAGGTAGTCACCATTACACTGTCAGGTAGTAAAGCCATTACACTGCCAGGTAGTAGCCATTACACTGCCAGGTAGTACCATTACACTGCCAGGTAGTCAACCATTACACTGTCAGGTAGTCAGCCATTACACTGCCAGGTAGTCAGCCATTACACTGCCAGGTAGTCAACCATTACACTGCCAGGTAGTCAACCATTACACTGCCAGGTAGTCAGCCATTACACTGTCAGGTAGTCAGCCATTACACTGTCAGGTAGTCAGCCATTACACTGCCAGGTAGTCAAGCCATTACACTGCCAGGTAGTCAACCATTACACTGCCAGGTAGTCAACCATTACACTGCCAGGTAGTCAGCCATTACACTGCCAGGTAGTAAGCCATTACACTGCCAGGTAGTCAAGCCATTACACTGTCAGGTAGTCAGCCATTACACTGTCAGGTAGTCAACCATTACACTGCCAGGTAGTCAACCATTACACTGCCAGGTAGTCAGCCATTACACTGCCAGGTAGTCAGCCATTACACTGCCAGGTAGTCAGCCATTACACTGTCAGGTAGTCAACCATTACACTGCCAGGTAGTCAGCCATTACACTGCCAGGTAGTCAACCATTACACTGCCAGGTAGTCAACCATTACACTGCCAGGTAGTCAGCCATTACACTGTCAGGTAGTCAACCATTACACTGTCAGGTAGTCAGCCATTGCACTGCCAGGTAGTCAGCCATTACACTGCCAGGTAGTCAACCATTACACTGCCAGGTAGTCAACCATTACACTGTCAGGTAGGCAACCATTACACTGCCAGGTAGTCAACCATTGCACTGCCAGGTAGTCAGCCATTACACTGTCAGGTAGTCAACCATTACACTGTCAGGTAGTCAACCATTACACTGCCAGGTAGTCAGCCATTACACTGCCAAGTAGTCAGCTATTACACTGCCAGGTAGTCAACCATTACACTGCCAGGTAGTCAACCATTACACTGCCAGGTAGTCAGCCATTACACTGCCAAGTAGTCAGCTATTACACTGCCAGGTAGTCAGCCATAACACTGCCAGGTAGTCAACCATTGCACTGCCAAGAAGTTAACCTTTACACTGCCAAGTAGTCAGCTATTACACTGCCAGATAGTCAGACTTCGCTCAATTCTCGGCCAAGTCGCTAACTAGCGGAACCTAACCTTAGAGCAGACGGGCCGAAACATGATACGCCATAATACCAACTAACCAAGATAATACACGCTTCCCATATGGTAAGTGGGAAAGGTAGCCGTGTGCTTATCGCGAGACCAGCTGTTTTCATATATGTAGAAACCACTCTCGTAGGTTCCATTTATCGATAGTCGATTTAACTGTAAGAAACATAGTTTCAAGGGAAACCTTAACACACTATGCTGTGGGATATCCGTATTTTAAATAGATACCATACCATACCATACCATATATATATATGTATATATATATATATATATATATATA
>JAODUO010001622.1:27500-55000 GCA_025642075.2 Ridgeia piscesae | reverse complement strand
GTGTGGTCAAAAGGTCCTACACTCTACGGACGTGTACACGCCGTGTCTGTGTGTTGTTGCATGCATGTGATCTAAAAAAAAGACGTCCATCTTGAATAGCTAGTTGTCAGACCAGCGGTTATTGGTCAGTAGTTAATTACATCACGGGTTCGGATGTGGGTGCCTACATTCTAAGAGTGAATGCCTCAGTCTAATGCCCTACACACGTGTGTCTGGATTTTGCCACACTTGCTTGAAGAATCAATCAATCATATTCGTGGATTTTAATCTACGAATATGATCCTCGATTCGACGAAGTTCCTTGTATTTATATTGGTAATAATCAATGCACTCAAAATATCATGTTAATTAATATCGCATTTAATATTCACAATTAATAAAACTTTTATTTATTTGACTGCACGTCATGCTGGTTATATCGGCGAAACTTACATGAAAAACTAGTTTGTCGTCCGTCGCGTGAGACGCTGTTTGTTTGAAATGCAAATTATGGGTTGATGTTGACAGGTAGACACGCCTGGCTGGTGATTGACAATGAATCCGTCACTTCCTAAGACTAGTGCCCAAGGCACTGGCCCCCCGCGCACTCACACACCCGCGCACACTGCGCATGCTCCGACTACCACCCGTGTTTCTACGGGCGAGCATATTCACCAATATCTTCCGGAATGTCCGCCCCATGAAGCAGTATATGAGGAAGTTTACACACGAGTTGAAGGTGAGGAAGAGGTTGCTGACGACGTTCACTGTGCGCAGTAGGACGACTGGGAATGGGAGGCCGGGGAAGAAGACGTGCAGCGATATCCAGATCCGCAACACGAAGTCCGGGATTTCGCACAGCAGGAAGACAAGGACTACGATAACAAGCATGGACGAGTAGTGCTCGATGGAAGTGCGGTTCGTGCGGCTGCTGCCTGACGCCCGCTGGCTCTGTTTGTTCTGCAACTGGTGGGAGCGTCTAATGGCGTTGATGAGCTTCATGTTGAGACAGGCTAGCGCCGAGAGAGGCACGAAGAAGCGCACGACAAAGAAGAGAATGGTCTTATACACGAGGATGTAGGCGACGTTCTGACGTAGGGCGCTCTTACACACCCGCACTGACGTCACGTTACTCACGGGGTCCGTGACGACGACAATGTTGCGCTCAAAGAAGCGCGGCAGGTTATACAGGACCGACATGAGCCAGACAAGGACGACGGCTCGACGGGCCCGGGACCGCGTGCTGTACTGACACGCATGCAGGGGTCGGCAGATGGCGATGTACCGGTCGGCTGTCAGGATGACTACCAGCCACACGGCACTAGTCTGCGCTATCGAAGCACACGGCCACACGTACGGCTCAATGTACGTCCACGCATGCGTGAGAGGAGCACACCACGCCAGGTGGCGCTGCATCGTGTTGATCGTCTGTAAACATCAAGATAAAATATTACTATTCAATCACTGCCACAATAATCTCTATCACTGTTATAAACAATGATATATTGACATTTATCCCGCAACAATATTTTACAGGATATTGTTCCTAATTTGACGCAACATTCGCAACCCCACATTATAGCTAATCGAGAACCAACAGCCATCGTCAGTCGTAGCATTTTTATTTAATATATCTTATGTAGATTAAATCCCCACAACGATACGTGAGCGTTCCCGAACATGGCCCGCAGCGACAGACACGGACACGGACACGGACACGGACACGGACACGGACACGGACACGGACACGGACACGGACACGGACACGACACGGACACAGACACAGACACGGACACGGACACGGACACGACACGACACGGACACGGACACGGACACGGACACGGACACGAGACACAGACACAGACACAGACACAGACACAGACACAGACACAGACACAGACACAGACACAGACACAGACACAGACACAGACACAGACACAGACTCAGACTCAGACACAGACACAGACACAGAGAAAGGGGCAGAAACAGAGACATAGATAGAGACAAACCATCCAAAACACAAAACAACGTATTTGATAAATCCATCGATACTTTACAGTTTGGTAACTGTTCCAAGTATCTTACAGAAAATTCACTTCGCAATGATTAGTTGGACTTCACATCTACTATGAGGACCTTTGACTATGACCGTCTAGGATATCGCAACGACAAGCCGGCCACAGCCACAGGTCGGTCCACACCAGACAAGTCACGACCCATCCTCGTGAAACTGAAGGTCTACGAGACGCGCAGATCCATCTTCAGCGCAAACTAGAGGGCACAAGATGGGTCGTGACTGAACAGGTACAAGAACTACAGTGTGAACTGTGACGTAAACAATACTTTCTCAACATTATCAGTTAATTGCAGACCTGGCTAAAGAACATGAAAAATATTGATATTTATAATATACCTGATTACTATCAAATCCTAAAAAAGATGTGGAAGAGTCGGTATGTACATTTCAAATAGGTTAAGCTATAAAAAATATTATATTTAAAATCTGAAATTTTTTCATTTGAATCAATATTTATAGAAATGTAGGTTAATATTTTATTATTGTTGTTATTGGAAATATCTGTAAACTTCCTGACACAAACATAAACACTTTTAATGTATATATTAATGCTCTACTAAGAACTATTTCGAATGAAAAAAGAAATTCATATGCGGATTTCAATATTGACCTATTAACAAATGACACCAATAATTTAACTGCAGAGTTGCAGACTGACTTTCACACAATATGTTTGCAAATATGTTCTGTCCAATAATTAGCAAACCCACCAGAATCACACAAAAATCAGCAAGTATCCCATTAAGTCTGGCATTCTGTATAATGATATATCTGATTACTTCCCAATATTTAATTTCTATAATATAGGCGTAAAACGACCCAAAAAATTTATTGGAATATGTGATGAATATATGCCACTAGTGCTAGAAAATACTAGTAGCACACTAAAAATGTACATTTAACTAGTAGTCAAACTTATCTATTGTAAGTACTGTATAAATTAATTGCAATTACGAAACTTTATTTGCTTTACTATTATATATTTTATTTTACTCTTTATATAATAACGAAAATGTCTTTAAATTATTAAGTTCTGGTGGTCCTCGGTAGGCCGTTAGGGGTTTCTAGATGATCTCCATGGTTACTGTGTTTATACTCACTTATATGCTGTGCATTTGTATGTATTTGTATGTGGTGAACGGAATAAATAAAATTCAAATCAATTCAACTTGACTGACCCACATAGTACAACCCGTTCAGACGTGAAGTCATCTAGCTAACAGCGTTCGGTTGGTGTGCATTACTCTTAGAAGCTAGGCCAATTGATCAGCCGAAGTTGATCCAGTTGAATCAACAAATACCAGCTGATGCATTGGGCTGCATGGAGATGTGCGTTAATAATAATAACTATGATATATTATCGTATTAAGCAAAATTAATGTTCACTGACACCTGTTTACGCCAATGAGTTCAACGTGATGCGTCAGTCATGCTGAAACGTGAATTCTGAAGAAAAAACGACCACGCCAACGTTCGATTATCAATTGGTTAATTAATTATAAGTACCGTGGTTATTCCGCGCTCTAATATAACATGTCTTCTAGGTATGTCCACCAGTGGAACGTCGTGTCTTCTAGGTGTGTCCACCAGTGGAACGTCGTGTCTTCTAGGTATGTACACTAGTGGAACGTCGTGTCTTCTAGGTATGTCCACCAGTGGAACGTCGTGTCTTCTAGGTATGTCCACTAGTGGAACGTCGTGTCTTCTAGGTATGTCCATCAGTGGAACGTCGTGTCTTCTAGGTATGTCCACCAGTGGAACGTCGTGTCTTCTAGGTATGTCCACTAGTGGAACGTCGTGTCTTCTAGGTATGTCCACCAGTGGAACGTCGTGTCTTCTAGGTATGTCCACCAGTGGAACGTCGTGTCTTCTAGGTATGTCCACCAGTGGAACGTCGTGTCTTCTATGTGTGTCCACCAGTGGAACGTCGTGTCTTCTAGGTATGTCCACCAGTGGAACGTCGTGTCTTCTAGGTATGTCCACTAGTGGAACGTCGTGTCTTCTAGGTATGTCCACCAGTGGAACGTCGTGTCTTCTAGGTATGTCCACCAGTGGAACGTCGTGTCTTCTAGGTATGTCCACCAGTGGAACGTCGTGTCTTCTAGGTATGTCCACCAGTGGAACGTCGTGTCTTCTAGGTATGTCCACCAGTGGAACGTCGTGTCTTCTAGGTATGTCCACTAGTGGAACGTCGTGTCTTCTAGGTATGTCCACCAGTGGAACGTCGTGTCTTCTAGGTATGTCCACCAGTGGAACGTCGTGTCTTCTAGGTATGTCCACCAGTGGAACGTCGTGTCTTCTAGGTATGTCCACCAGTGGAACGTCGTGTCTTCTAGGTATGTCCACCAGTGGAACGTCGTGTCTTCTAGGTATGTCCACCAGTGGAACGTCGTGTCTTCTAGGTATGTCCACTAGTGGAACGTCGTATCTTCTAGTCTTCTAGGTATGTCCATCAGTGGAACGTCGTGTCTTCTAGGTATGTCCACTAGTGGAACGTCGTGTCTTCTAGGTATGTCCATCAGTGGAACGTCGTGTCTTCTAGGTATGTCCACCAGTGGAACGTCGTGTCTTCTAGTCTTCTAGGTGTGTCCACCAGTGGAACGTCGTGCCTTCTAGGTATGTCCACTAGTGGAACGTCGTGTCTTCTAGGTATGTCCACCAGTGGAACGTCGTGTCTTCTAGGTATGTCCACCAGTGGAACGTCGTGTCTTCTAGGTATGTCCACCAGTGGAACGTCGTGTCTTCTAGGTATGTCCACCAGTGGAACGTCGTGTCTTCTAGGTATGTCCACCAGTGGAACGTCGTGTCTTCTAGGTATGTCCACTAGTGGAACGTCGTATCTTCTAGTCTTCTAGGTGTGTCCATCAGTGGAACGTCGTGTCTTCTAGGTATGTCCACTAGTGGAACGTCGTATCTTCTAGTCTTCTAGGTGTGTCCATCAGTGGAACGTCGTGTCTTATAGGTATGTCCACCAGTGGAACGTCGTATCTTCTAGTCTTCTAGGTGTGTCCACCAGTGGAACGTCGTGTCTTCTATGTGTGTCCACCAGTGGAACGTCGTGTCTTCTAGGTATGTCCACCAGTGGAACGTCGTGTCTTCTAAGTATGTCCACCAGTGGAACGTCGTATCTTCTAGTCTTCTAGGTGTGTCCATCAGTGGAACGTCGTGTCTTCTAGGTATGTCCACTAGTGGAACGTCGTATCTTCTAGTCTTCTAGGTGTGTCCATCAGTGGAACGTCGTGTCTTCTAGGTATGTCCACCAGTGGAACGTCGTGTCTTCTAGGTATGTCCACCAGTGGAACGTCGTATCTTCTAGTCTTCTAGGTGTGTCCATCAGTGGAACGTCGTGTCTTCTAGGTATGTCCACTAGTGGAACGTCGTATCTTCTAGTCTTCTATGTGTGTCCACCAGTGGAACGTCGTGTCTTCTAGGTATGTCCACTAGTGGAACGTCGTATCTTCTAGTCTTCTAGGTGTGTCCATCAGTGGAACGTCGTGTCTTCTAGGTATGTCCACTAGTGGAACGTCGTATCTTCTAGTCTTCTAGGTGTGTCCATCAGTGGAACGTCGTGTCTTCTAGGTATGTCCACTAGTGGAACGTCGTATCTTCTAGTCTTCTAGGTGTGTCCACCAGTGGAACGTCGTGTCTTCTAGGTATGTCCACCAGTGGAACGTCGTATCTTCTAGTCTTCTAGGTGTGTCCATCAGTGGAACGTCGTGTCTTCTAGGTATGTCCACTAGTGGAACGTCGTATCTTCTAGTCTTCTAGGTGTGACCACCAGTGGAACGTCGTGTCTTCTAGGTATGTCCACCAGTGGAACGTCGTGTCTTCTAGGTATGTCCACTAGTGGAACGTCGTATCTTCTAGTCTTCTAGGTGTGCCCATCAGTGGAACGTCGTGTCTTCTAGGTATGTCCACTAGTGGAACGTCGTGTCTTCTATGTGTGTCCACCAGTGGAACGTCGTGTCTTCTAGGTACGTCCACTAGTGGAACGTCGTGTCTTCTAGGTATGTCCACCAGTGGAACGTCGTGTCTTCTAGGTATGTCCACCAGTGGAACGTCGTGTCTTCTAGGTATGTCCACCAGTGGAACGTCGTGTCTTCTAGGTATGTCCACTAGTGGAACGTCGTGTCTTCTAGGTATGTCCACCAGTGGAACGTCGTGTCTTCTAGGTATGTCCACTAGTGGAACGTCGTGTCTTCTAGGTATGTCCACTAGTGGAACGTCGTGTCTTCTAGGTATGTCCACCAGTGGAACGTCGTGTCTTCTAGGTATGTCCACCAGTGGAACGTCGTGTCTTCTATGTGTGTCCACCAGTAGAACGTCGTGTCTTCTAGGTATGTCCACTAGTGGAACGTCGTGTCTTCTAGGTATGTCCGCCAGTGGAACGTCGTGTCTTCTAGGTATGTCCACCAGTGCAACGTCGTGTCTTCTAGGTATGTCCACCAGTGGAACGTCGTGTCTTCTAGGTATGTCCACCAGTGGAACGTCGTGTCTTCTAGGTATGTCCACCAGTGGAACGTCGTGTCTTCTATGTGTGTCCACCAGTGGAACGTCGTGTCTTCTAGGTACGTCCACTAGTGGAACGTCGTGTCTTCTAGGTATGTCCACCAGTGGAACGTCGTGTCTTCTAGGTATGTCCACCAGTGGAACGTCGTGTCTTCTAGGTATGTCCACCAGTGGAACGTCGTGTCTTCTATGTGTGTCCACCAGTGGAACGTCGTGTCTTCTAGGTACGTCCACTAATGGAACGTCGTGTCTTCTAGGTATGTCCACCAGTGGAACGTCGTGTCTTCTAGGTATGTCCACCAAGTGCGAACGTCGTGTCTTCTAGGTATGTCCACCAGTGGAACGTCGTGTCTTCTAGGTATGTCCACCAGTGGAACGTCGTGTCTTCTAGGTAGTCCACAGTGGAACGTCGTGTCTTCTAGGTATGTCCACTAGTGGAACGTCGTGTCTTCTAGGTATGTCCACCAGTGGAACGTCGTGTCTTCTAGGTATGTCCACCAGTGGAACGTCGTGTCTTCTAGGTATGTCCACCAGTGGAACGTCGTGTCTTCTATGTGTGTCCACCAGTGGAACGTCGTGTCTTCTAGGTACGTCCACTAGTGGAACGTCGTGTCTTCTAGGTATGTCCACCAGTGGAACGTCGTGTCTTCTAGGTATGTCCACCAGTGGAACGTCGTGTCTTCTAGGTATGTCCACCAGTGGAACGTCGTGTCTTCTAGGTATGTCCACCAGTGGAACGTCGTGCTTCTAGGTATGTCCACCAGTGGAACGTCGTGTCTTCTAGGTATGTCCACCAGTGCAACGTCGTGTCTTCTAGGTATGTCCACCAGTGGAACGTCGTGTCTTCTAGGTATGTCCACCAGTGGAACGTCGTGTCTTCTAGGTATGTCCACCAGTGGAACGTCGTGTCTTCTAGGTACGTCCACTAGTGGAACGTCGTGTCTTCTAGGTATGTCCACCAGTGGAACGTCGTGTCTTCTAGGTATGTCCACCAGTGGAACGTCGTGTCTTCTAGGTATGTCCACCAGTGGAACGTCGTGTCTTCTATGTGTGTCCACCAGTGGAACGTCGTGTCTTCTAGGTACGTCCACTAGTGGAACGTCGTGTCTTCTAGGTATGTCCACCAGTGGAACGTCGTGTCTTCTAGGTATGTCCACCAGTGGAACGTCGTGTCTTCTAGGTATGTCCACCAGTGGAACGTCGTGTCTTCTAGGTATGTCCACCAGTGGAACGTCGTGCTTCTAGGTATGTCCACCAATGGAACGTCGTGTCTACTCGGTCATTCCGCAATGGTACGACACGTCTTTTAGGTCACTCCGCAATGATACAACATATCTTTATGGTTATTCCGCAATGTTACACTATGTTGTCTTGGCCATTCCCAGCAATAATGCATGTTTTCTTCGTTTGTTGGAAAACATTTGGAAAAGAATTCAAATTAATAACATGATCCGATTCAACATGATTTCCTCTTTCGTGTGATTTTGGTTCGTTCGTAAAAATACGCAGCGATTGCGGAGATGCTGATTTGAGCGGAAGCGAATAATGACAGCCCCCGAAATTATCCGCCTGAATCCAATATTGCTGATAGGTTATCTAGTCTAGTCGGAATAAGGAGGTACCGTATTCTTTCATCGGTGTCACTAGATCGGAAACGATTTGCTATGTTAAATAGTCAGCAAAATGTCCTACGTATCATTTGTGTGCTAATTAGGGCCACTATATATATTGGTCACTCTATCTCAGCCAATATTGTAGATAACTGAACAAATACGGTGTATAGACCAATGTTTTGAGGGTCAGCAACCATAATAAAACTATTCTTGACAAGACCACGTGTATCTGTGATAGGCTAATATACAAATTAGTGCCGCCATTATAAAACAAATCGATTTATTTTCATATCTCGGACAATACTGCACATAACTGCACAAATAAGGTGTCCATACACATGTTTTCAGGGTCAGATACAATAGGAAGACCATTCCTGAATTAACTACGTGTGTCGTTGGCATGTCAACACAGAGGTAAACCTTTCATTTTTCATGGCAAGACCATTTTGCCCTTGGCTTTGCAGAAAGGTTCTGGGGCGCCTAGCCCAACCTTATTTCTGTCAAGGGCAGGGCACCGAAGCCACTCGAGATAGTTAAACTTAGTAGTATATTATTAAGTTTAATTAGCATACAAATAAAATTATACCTCGAATTGATCCCCAGCAGGTGACATTAACCTTTTAAATCAATGCCCTAAAAACCTCATCAACTTACGTGCAATGTTGGCTGAAATACAGTGAAAAAACTCAAATATCTGGTAATGCTGATACTTTAGAATTTACACAGAACGCCAATAACACACGTAGTTACTTCAAAAATTGTCTTTTGATTATCTTTGACCCTGAAAACTTGGGTCTGGACGCCTCATTTGTGCAGTTATGTGCAGTATTACCCGAGATTTGCAACAAAAATAATGTTACGATAATGGCGGCATTAATTATGCATAACAATTATGCCTGGGACATTTTGCTGACTTGTTAATATTGCAAAACATTTTCTACGTAGTTTTTCCGATCTAGTGATACCGATGAAAAAAATATTTCTGGGGGTGCACGGCTCCCCTCCTTTCGACTAATTCGGATTTTGCGGTGAATATAACGTTATGTAACATAAGCATTATTTGCCATAAGCTGCACCGCCATGGACTGCGATAGAGTAGCTTATTTTCATGTTCCAGATTATTAAAGCAGCACCTGTGACTGCTTCTCACTTTAAACTTATGGGAACCATAAAGAACTCCGCGTGTTTATTACAGTGTATGGTGAAATACAACACCACCCTGGTCCGTACTGCCTCCGAGCTTTCAATGCCTCAGACGACATGGCTAATTATATTATGCCCGAGCATCGTGTGTCTTCATTGACTTCGTTCTCTCGGCTCTAATTTGCCGAACTGTCGCCCGAGTCATTACTTTCTCGACGCACGCTGTGCGGCTACAACTCGAATAAGCCTTCGTCATGACTTTCCTAGAAATGATACCCACGTAACTTGAGAAACTGGAATTGGTCTTGGGGCAGATTAACCAGCCTGCGTCTAAGTGCTAACACAGACATATGAGAACTGGTGTAAAAACGCTAAAACACGTTCGTGATCTCGGCGCGCAGATCAATAATTCATCTAGCTCGGTCTCGATTCCTAATAAATCTGTAAAACAAAGACCATTCGCAGTACCATACTTTCTTCTCATTTCAGCAAAGTGGTCACAAAATATCAGAAACGGTCTTAATCTCACGAAGACGTGAGAACACCGCGGTGGCGTACTTACTTAAAGACTGTAGCGGACATTCGAGTTCCCAGTCTGCTTGCACAGGTCAAGTAAGCAACGGATATGTGTAAAATAATGATTTCTCAGTCTACACTTCAGAATTCACATTTATTTTCGACGTTGACGCGTCGTACCGTTGTCACTGGTGACATGTCAAAGCATTTGTCTGTTCCGTCATCTGGAATTGCTGAAAAAATATTGTACTGCGCCGTATTTGTTGTTTGGTGTGTAAGAAAAAAACATTGAAACACAAGGAAAGTTGCTTACAGGGACGCATTCTTCGCAGCAAAGGATTATTTACTAGCGACTGATTTGCAGGCAGGTTTAGTTGGACATTTCGCAGGCCCAATTTCCAAACAACGAACACTATTATGGGCTTATTAGACGTAATTTGGTGGACGGTGAACTTCCAACGTTTGTACTCTAGTATTAAACACAGCACACAAATAAATATCAATGCGTTACACCCTCGTCTACTGTGCTTATCTTCGTCATTGAAACCTAAGTGGTCTGTAAACCGTATTCATGTGTTTGCCATGATCACGCTACAGCCGTGTCAACACAGCCGTGTCAACACAGCCTTGTCTAACACAGCCTTGTCTAAACGAGCTCCCCAACTACCGGCAACACAGGTAAATGTCAACTTAAAATTCTCGTGTAATATACCTACATTCTATGGACTTGATGCCATGTAAATTATGTTTGCACTGCACGTATTAGATGATAAACAACAATGTTTGTAAAAGTGTGTTTCTTATAGAGTAATATTGATATTAAAACTAAATGATACATAAATACCATGCATATTAAAAAACGGTAATGTTAATATCCTAGCGAAAACAGATTTCAAAATCAAATATAAACCTTCTTATAATTGTCTCAAAGTCAGTATGTTTTTTTAAATGATCTCTTTTTTACAATCTATGCAAAACAGGCATTTTATCTCAGAATCTTACTATTTACTATAATGAGTATTTAGTTATTTTGGTGCATACATTACGTAACATTTCCAACCATCATAAAAATCAATAAACGATTCCGACCACTATTAAAGTAGCATCGTTAGACAGTGACTGTTCAATAAACGACGGATGCGACTTTTTAGCAGAAGCAGCATTAGGCAGAACATGCATAAATAGCATCTCAAAGGTTTAGAAAGGAATCATTTGCCAGAGTGATGCCTTCGGTCGCAGTGTATCAAACCGAACTGAATAACTGCTTAACGAAGTCACTTGTATTCGATCTAAATGACGTTAGTGCGCGATCACAGAACCTTGAATGGGTATTCGTTGAACATGATCGAGTTAATTAAGAGAGGACGAACATGCACCGTCCACAATACTATTCCCAATAGTTCAATACATACTGCGGATTTGTAGACGCAACTTGTAGTCAGCCGTAGTCTGACGTAGGCCTACATGCAGCGTACAGTAATGTGGATGTAAGCCTTGGTGTTTGGCCACGGTGACAAGGTGATTTGCCGGTTTGTGAGAAGACTCAAGAGTGGACTGGATGGGGAAGACAACAGTTGAGACATAATGAACTATTAGATCCGTCGAATGACACGTTGTTTGAGATGATGGATCACTTATGCCTCATGCGAATAACAATGTGTATGATAAGGAAAATTGAATTAGAACAACAATACTGTTTGAATATCTCAACAAAGTTAAACCTAAAATACATACGTTCCGAAAATCCGACTTGCATTAACTTACACGAGTACTTCATGTCTACGAACTGATTTGAGTACTTGGACTTGGTAGACAGAAACAAACATAATGCAGAAAGTACTAAAAGGAGTTTAAATGTTTTCTCTTCTATAATGATAAAACTCTAATAAATAATTCATGGTTTAAAATGGTGTTTAGCGTATTCGTAGCCCATGCCCTATTTTAACGTAAATGAAAAATAACTTATATACTACTAAGCAAACAGTCAGCATCATGTTGTAGCCACACTCACTGAGGTCTTTACTTACACAGTTTTATTTCTGAGTGGACAACTTCTGCCAGTGAGTAGCATCGTCACACCGACACAAAACGACGAATTCACACGAGTCGGCATTAGCTTCAATGCACTTAAGATGTGCAGAAATGAAAGCGAAACAATGACAACAAATAAAACAACAGAAACGAAGGTCGGAAGCAACTATTTTTGGGTGATTGTCGATCGTGACCATTGAGCAGAGTGACGGGGTAGACAGGCGTCTTCGGTGACGAATGTAGCAAATACAAGTGCGCATCGTTTCGTCGCAGACGACGAAAATGGCTTCGCCGAGCGAGTTGATATTTCAACTTGCCAACAACATCCCTGCGCTGTAGCGTGCACAACTGGCTTCATTGCTGTGTCTACAAACTGCAGCGAGCTGATCTACAGCACGGGTGACATCTGCTTGGTCTCTAGAAGTCACACAATGCAACGGGTTCCCTTGGTGTCACGTCTCTAGTCTCTATATGTCTTGCAATGCATAAACCCAATTGGTCACTACCAGCCACAAGTTGCAACGAGTCTACTTGGTCTCTACAAAACGCACAGTGCAATAAACCATTATGGTCCCACAATCCACTGCTAGGAGCCCACTTAGTCTCTATAAGTCATACAGTATATTGAGTCCATTTGATCTCTATAATTCTCACACTGCGATTGTCTCTCATGGTCTCTACCAGTCACACAGTGCAAGTAGAACCCTCACTTGGTGTCTATATGACTATAAGTCTCACAGTGCCCACTTGCTCTGTGCATGTCTCACATTGCAACTTGGTTTTTTACTTTTAATTTTTACATTTATTATTATTTGATGGTTCTCTATGTAATCTATTACATAAATTATTTATTGCGCGTATACGTTTTAGGTTTACTACATTTATATTTATTGTATTTTAACTGTTTAATTCAATTTACAACTATTTGTTGTTTTGCTTCTAAATGATTTAACTGAATATCTTAATATACTAAATATTTGCCTGCAGATTTAGAATTATTATACTGTAAATCGCCACTGAGCGGTTTGTGATTATGGTGCTATATAAATATCGTGGTGTATTATTATTTCTACAAGTCACAACTTGCAAAGAGTCCACGTGGTATTTACCTATCATACAGTAGTGGAAATGGATTTCTTGATCTCTACAAGTCACGTGGTTATATACAACGAGCCTTCTCTTACAAAGTGACCAGCTGGTGTTTTCGGGGTTCTACTACACGCACGTGAGACACAATACGAAAAGGTCTACAATACGGTATAAAATGCATGCCAGTGTGTGTATTCGTTATTTTTATATAAAAACTGAACGTTACGAATATGTTTGAGGACATCCTGTATGACGTACAAGTATAGAGGTTTTCTCAATTTTAGCGAATCGTATTGAAAGAGAAATTAATTGAAAGAGAAAGGATCGCAAGAAAAGTGATACAAAGAAGAGGAAGAAAAATAAGACTAAAATCGAGGAATGAAACCGCGCCCAATCTGACCTCTGATGACAGGAAGTCAGGAGGAGAACAACCTGACCACTGATGAGAGGGAGTCAGGAGGAGAACAACCTGACAGCTGATGACAGGAAGTCAGGAGGAGAACAACCTGACCACTGATGACAGGGAGTCAGGAGGAGACCAACCTGACCACTGATGACAGGAAGTCAGGAGGAGAACAACCTGACCACTGATGACAGGAAGTCAGGAAGAGAACAACCTGACCACTGATGACAGGAAGTCAGGAGGAGAACAACCTGACCACTGATGAGGGAGTCAGGAGGAGAACAACCTGACCGCTGATGACAGGGAGTCAGGAGGAGAACAACCTGACCGCTGATGACAGGAAGTCAGGAGGAGAACAACCTGACCACTGATGACAGGGAGTCAGGAGGAGACCAACCTGACCACTGATGACAGGAAGTCAGGAGGAGAACAACCTGACCACTGATGACAGGGAGTCAGGAGGAGAACAACCTGACCACTGATGACAGGAAGTCAGGAGGATAACAACCTGACCACTGATGACAGGGAGTCAGGAGGAGAACAACCTGACCACTGATGACAGGGAGTCAGGAGGAGAACAACCTGACCACTGATGACAGGAAGTCAGGAGGATAACAACCTGACCACTGATGACAGGAAGTCAGGAGGATAACAACCTGACCACTGATGACAGGGAGTCAGGAGGAGAACAACCTGACCACTGATGACAGGAAGTCAGGAGGATAACAACCTGACCACTGATGACAGGGAGTCAGGAGGAGAACAACCTGACCGCTGATGACAGGGAGTCAGGAGGATAACAACCTGACCGCTGGTGACAGGAAGTCAGAAGGAGAACAACCTGACCGCTGATGACAGGGAGTCAGGAGGAGAACAACCTGACCGCTGATGACAGGAATCAGAAGGAGAACAACCTGACCGCTGATGACAGGGAGTCAGGAGGATAACAACCTGACCGCTGGTGACAGGAAGTCAGAAGGAGAACAACCTGACCGCTGATGACAGGGAGTCAGGAGAAGAACAACCTGACCGTTGATGACAGGGAGTCAGGAGGAGAACAACCTGACCGCTGATGACAGGGAGTCAGGAGGAGAACAACCTGACCGCTGATGACAGGAAGTCAGAAGGAGAACAACCTGACCGCTGATGACAGGGAGTCAGGAGGATAACAACCTGACCGCTGGTGACAGGAAGTCAGAAGGAGAACAACCTGACCGCTGATGACAGGGAGTCAGGAGAAGAACAACCTGACCGCTGGTGACAGGAAGTCAGAAGGAGAACAACCTGACCACTGATGACAGGAAGTCGGGAGAAGAACAACCTGACCGTTGATGACAGGGAGTCAGGAGGAGACCAACCTGACCGCTGATGACAGGGAGTCAGGAGGATATCAACCTGACCGCTAGTGACAGGAAGTCGGGAGGAGAACAACCTGACCGCTGATGACAGGGAGTCAGGAGGAGAACAACCTGACCGCTGATGACAGGAAGTCAGGAGGAGAACAACCTGACCACTGATGACAGGAGGAGAACAACCTGACCACTGATGACAGGGAGTCAGGAGGAGAACAACCTGACCACTGATGACAGGGAGTCAGGAGGAGAACAACCTGACCACTGATGACAGGAGGAGAACAACCTGACCACTGATGACAGGGAGTCAGGAGGAGAACAACCTGACCGCTGATGACAGGAAGTCAGGAGGAGAACAACCTGACCACTGATGACAGGAAGTCAGGAGGAGAACAACCTGACCACTGATGACAGGGAGTCAGGAGAAGACCAACCTGACCACTGATGACAGGGAGTCAGGAGGAGAACAACCTGACCGCTGATGACAGGGAGTCAGGAGGAGACCAACCTGACCACTGATGACAGGAAGTCAGGAGGAGAACAACCTGACCGCTGATGACAGGGAGTCAGGAGGAGAACAACCTGACCACTGATGACAGGGAGTCAGGAGGAGAACAACCTGACCGCTGATGACAGGGAGTCAGGAGGAGACCAACATGACCACTGATGACAGGAAGTCAGGAGGAGAACAACCTGACCGCTGATGACAGGGAGTCAGGAGGAGACCAACCTGACCACTGATGACAGGAAGTCAGGAGGAGAACAACCTGACCACTGATGACAGGGAGTCAGGAGAAGACCAACCTGACCACGGATGACAGGGAGTCAGGAGGAGAACAACCTGACCACTGATGACAGGAAGTCAGGAGGAGAACAACCTGACCACTGATGACAGGAAGTCAGGAGGAGAACAACCTGACCACTGATGACAGGGAGTCGGGAGGAGAACAACCTGACCGCTGATGACAGGGAGTCGGGAGGAGAACAACCTGACCGCTGATGACAGGGAGTCAGGAGGAGAACAACCTGACCGCTGATGACAGGGAGTCGGGAGGAGAACAACCTGACCGCTGATGACAGGGAGTCAGGAGGAGAACAACCTGACCGCTGATGACAGGGAGTCAGGAGGAGAACAACCTGACCGCTGATGACAGGAAGTCAAGAGGAGAACAACCTGACCGCTGATGACAGGGAGTCAGGAGGAAAACCAACCTGACCACTGATGACAGGAAGTCAGGAGGAGAACAACCTGACCACTGATGACAGGAAGTCAGGAGGAGAACAACCTGACCGCTGATGACAGGAAGTCAGGAGGAGAACAACCTGACCGCTGATGACAGGAAGTCAGGAGGAGAACAACCTGACCGCTGATGACAGGGAGTCAGGAGGATAACAACCTGACCGCTGGTGACAGGGAGTCAGGAGGATAACAACCTGACCACTGATGACAGGAAGTCAGGAGGAGAACAACCTGACCACTGATGACAGGGAGTCAGGAGGAGAACAACCTGACCGCTGATGACAGGGAGTCAGGAGGAGAACAACCTGACCACTGATGACAGGGAGTCAGGAGAAGACCAACCTGACCGCTGATGACAGGAAGTCAGGAGGAGAACAACCTGACCACTGATGACAGGGAGTCAGGAGAAGACCAACCTGACCGCTGATGACAGGGAGTCAGTAGAAGACCAACCTAACCACGGATGACAGGGAGTCAGTAGGAGAACTACCTGACCGCTGATGACAGGGAGTCAGGAGGATAACAACCTGACCGCTGATGACAGGAAGTCAGGAGGAAAACAACCTGACCGCTGATGACAGGAAGTCAGGAGGATAACAACCTGATCGCTGATGACAGGAAGTCAGGAGGAGAACAACCTGACCGCTGGTGACAGGAAGTCAGGATGATAACAACCTGATCGCTGATGACAGGAAGTCAGAAGGAGAACAACCTGACCGCTGATGACAGGGAGTCAGGAGGATAACAACCTGACCACTGATGACAGGAAGTCGGGAGAAGAACAACCTGACCGTTGATGACAGGAAGTCAGGAGGAGAACAACCTGACCACTGATGACAGGGAGTCAGGAGGAGAACAACCTGACCGCTGATGACAGGGAGTCAGGAGGAGACCAACTTGACCACTGATGACAGGGAGTCAGGAGAAGACCAACCTGACCACTGATGGGGAGTCAGGAGGAGAACAACCTGACCGCTGATGACAGGGAATCAGGAGGAGAACAACCTGACCACTGATGACAGGGAGTCAGGAGAAGACCAACCTGACCGCTGATGACAGGGAGTCAGGAAAAGACCAACCTGACCGCTGATGACAGGAAGTCAGGAGGAGAACAACCTGACCACTGATGACAGGGAGTCAGGAGAAGACCAACCTGACCGCTGATGACATGGAGTCAGGAGAAGACCAACCTAACCACGGATGACAGGGAGTCAGTAGGAGAACTACCTGACCGCTGATGACAGGGAGTCAGGAGGAGAACAACCTGACCGCTGATGACAGGGAGTCAGAAGAAGACCAACCTGACCGCTGATGACAGGGAGTCAGGAGAAGACCAACCTGACCGCTGATGACAGGAAGTCAGGAGGAGAACAACCTGACCACTGATGACAGGGAGTCAGGAGGAGAACAACCTGACCGCTGGTGACAGGAAGTCAGGAGGATAACAACCTGACCACTGATGACAGGAGGAGAACAACCTGACCACTGATGACAGGGAGTCAGGAGGAGAACAACCTGACCGCTGATGACAGGGAGTCAGAAGAAGACCAACCTGACCGCTGATGACAGGGAGTCAGGAGAAGAACAACCTGACCGCTGATGACAGGGAGTCAGGAGAAGACCAACCTGACCGCTGATGACAGGAAGTCAGGAGAAGACCAACCTGACTGCTGATGACAGGGAGTCAGGAGAAGACCAACCTGACCGCTGATGACAGGGAGTCAGGAGAAGACCAACCTGACCGCTGATGACAGGAAGTCAGGAGGAGAACAACCTGACCACTGATGACAGGGAGTCAGGAGGAGAACAACCTGACCGCTGATGACAGGGAGTCAGGAGGATAACAACCTGACCGCTGGTGACAGGAAGTCAGAAGGAGAACAACCTGACCGCTGATGACAGGAAGTCAGGAGGATAACAACCTGACCACTGATGACAGGAAGTCAGGAGGATAACAACCTGACCACTGATGACAGGAAGTCGGGAGAAGAACAACCTGACCGTTGATGACAGGGAGTCAGGAGGATAACAACCTGACCACTGATGACAGGAAGTCGGGAGAAGAACAACCTGACCGTTGATGACAGGGAGTCAGGAGGAGACCAACCTGACCGCTGATGACAGGGAGTCAGGAGGATATCAACCTGACCGCTAGTGACAGGAAGTCAGGAGGATAACAACCTGACCGCTGATGACAGGAAGTCAGGAGGATAACAACCTGACCGCTGATGACAGGAAGTCGGGAGGATAACAACCTGACCGCTGATTACAGGAAGTCAGGAGGATAACTACCTGACCGCTGATGACAAGAAGTCGGGAGGATAACAACCTGACCGCTGATGACAGGAAGTCAAGAGGATAACAATCTGACCGCTGGTGACAGGAAGTCAATTGGAGAACAACCTGACCGCTGATGACAGGGAGTCAGGAGAAGACCAACCTGACCGCTGATGACAGGAAGTCAGGAGGAGAACAACCTGACCACTGATGACAGGGAGTCAGGAGGAGAACAACCTGACCGCTGATGACAGGGAGTCAGGAGGATAACAACCTGACCGCTGGTGACAGGAAGTCAGAAGGAGAACAACCTGACCGCTGATGACAGGAAGTCAGGAGGATAACAACCTGACCACTGATGACAGGAAGTCAGGAGGATAACAACCTGACCACTGATGACAGGAAGTCGGGAGAAGAACAACCTGACCGTTGATGACAGGGAGTCAGGAGGATAACAACCTGACCACTGATGACAGGAAGTCGGGGGGAAAAACAACCTGACCGTTTATGACAGGGAGTCAGGAGGAGACCAACCTGACCGCTGATGACAGGGAGTCAGGAGGATATCAACCTGACCGCTGTGACAGGAAGTCAGGAGGATAACAACCTGACCGCTGATGACAGGAAGTCAGGAGGATAACAACCTGACCGCTGATGACAGGAAGTTGGGAGGATAACAACCTGACCGCTGATTACAGGAAGTCAGGAGGATAACTACCTGACCGCTGATGACAAGAAGTCGGGAGGATAACAACCTGACCGCTGATGACAGGAAGTCAAGAGGATAACAATCTGACCGCTGGTGACAGGAAGTCAATTGGAGAACAACCTGACCGCTGATGATAGGAAGTCGGGAGGATAACAGGAAGTCAGGAGGATAACAACCTGACCGCTGATGACAGGAAGTCAGGAGGATAACAATCTGACCGCTGGTGACAGGAAGTCAGGAGGAGAACAACCTGACCGCTGATGACAGGGAGTCAGGAGGAGAACAACCTGACCGCTGGTGACAGGGAGTCAGGAGGATGACAACCTGACCGCTGGTGACAGGAAGTCAGGAGGATAACAACCTGACCGCTGATGACAGGAAGTCAGGAGGATACCAACCTGACCGCTGATTACAGGAAGTCAGGAGGAGAACAACCTGACCGCTGGTGACAGGAAGTCAGGAGGATACCAACCTGACCGCTGGTGACAGGAAGTCAGGAGGATACCAACCTGACCGCTGATGACAAGAACTCAGGAGGATACCAACCTGACCGCTGATGACAGGAAGTCAGGAGGAGAACAACCTGACCGCTGGTGACAGGAAGTCAGGAGGATAACAACCTGACCACTGATGACAGGGAGTCAGGAGAAGAACAACCTGACCGCTGATGACAGGAAGTCAGGAGGATAACAACCTGACCGCTGGTGACAGGAAGTCAGGAGGAGAACAACCTGACCGCTGGTGACAGGAAGTCAGGAGGATAACAACCTGACCGCTGGTGACAGGAAGTCAGGAGGATAACAACCTGACCGCTGATGACAGAAAGTCAGGAAGAGATCAACAACTTACTTGGTTTAAATGGATAAGTTTAGCGTGACATTCAGCCGGCTACACACCTCCATGCTGTTCTAATTGGTGCTTACTATTCTGCTAGTAACAAAACGCAGTGTCGTAGTTGACTTCGTTATTTCTGTTCTTTTGTGGCCTTAGCTTTTCTGTGATAGTGTCTGTAACGTCTTACTGAAATGTACTTTAAAGTGATTTTTTTTTGGTAGACAGTAAACATGCCCACGTCACCTGAGTCTGATGTGACGAGTGACATATGAGATGGATTCAAGTGCGAATTTCGCCTCTCTGATCATCTTGCTATTTTGCAAGTTGTCGTCCTGGTGACACGTGTGATGGCCTGTAGGCGACGGGTGTCGACCTACTTCAAGAGACTGTGTCTCTTGTGATGGAAGTGTTCAAGGGCGTGTGTTGAGCTTATCATCCTACGTCACTGTCACGTCCTCTCACGTATCGACTTGTTGAAATGTGAATATATCGTCAGGAAAAAGATCCAATCGTTTTACTGCAATTTGAGCCAATCCTTTAAACTGTTCTTTGTAGTCAAGTTGGTTCCATAAATCGCCGGACAAGAACCAAGCCAGACTGTTAGCCAGGACTGTGATATTTCATGAATGTCCCGTGTCTGTTGTGGTTATCCATTAATACATTCCAGTGACAGAACAACGGACTGTAGCTAAAGGCCTGCTGGGACATGGTACAACTGATCCAGAAAACAGCCTTGTACTGCGTGGGATAAAAGTGAGGAATTGCCACCTCTGTGCACCATTGATCGATATTGACAGCATTAGGGCTCCAAATAGTCGGGCTTTTAGTCTTGTTAAGTTTACCAAAGACGTCTGTCTTATGGTCTGTTTGTCTATTCATATTTATCTGTTATCTTTAGAAAATAATGATTATGTTTGTAACACGAAGTGATCACCTTGCCTTTGACGGCGATGGTGATGTTCGCATCTCCGTTGCAGCAGTTAATTAATTAGAATCTCTCCAGCGTCGAGTTGAGTCTCAAACACAGTGGACATTTTCTGTCATGCATCATCTGCATATCTGATGCCAACACCGATGTTCGTATTTAGCTTGACCACTTTGGATAGGCACGTCCTGTAAGCCACAACGTACAACCACGACAGATGGTAGCGCATAATCCTGCATCATTTCTGTTTCCTCTTTGAAACATTCTGTCAATTGTCCCTATATGACGGCTGCACAGTCAGTAGAAAGAACGAACTCTTTAATACTATCGTGCCTAGTTATTGAATGCTGACGTCTACGCTATCATTTGACCGTTATATGCCTACGGGACTAAATCGAAGAGGGCATTCTCTGCCGACAAATCCTGAAAACGAGGTAACACAATGTATCCCTCGCAGTATTCCTTTCCTAACATCCGACTTGATGTCATCAACGCGTGGGCGAAGGTTCCCGGGGCAGGTGCTGAAGTCAAGTTGACACCTTGCTCTAGCATCTAACAAAACACGATTAGTTAACCGCTAACACGTGATTCAATATTCGACTTCGACAGGGGCCTAATAATTACATAAAAGTCCGTTTAGTTTGAAATTTACGTGGATAGCCGCATATGGTATTTAGACCGTCCGCAGCTAATATAGAAAATAGACAGATATCAGTAAGGATAAGTGGAAGGAATCTAATAAAACGTTTTTATTTCACTGCCACTTCGACACAGCTTAGGGCTCTAGGCGCACAGTGCAGTTACGTTTCAATTAGTGTAACTATTTACATAATAATACGAACTAATAGGCATTTGTGCATACACCAAATATTCATTTCTCGCGTAAGTCGTCGTACAGATCAACCTTTGACTTTTCATGAGATCGGGAGACCTGTGACGTAACACTCAATTTAATTAAAGTATTTTTTTCAGTCTCGTTCAGAATTAGCTTCGCTTCGCGGTTAATTTGGTTAGCTAATTGTGTCTATTCGGACAGGTGTGGCGTAAATACATAATTCAATGAGAGTATACGACAATAATTTGTACACTCGTTTGTTATCTGAAATAAAATTCATTCGTTGTGATACCATTGAAATGCCTTAGTGTTAAACTTATTTATTTTAACAAATATTGCATACACTTTTTGTGAAGCTCAGGTTATCGTGACAATGACAGGCTAAACAGCCTAGGAACAACACGTTACGAAAAGGCACCCGTTGTTTCCAGGTAAACCAATAACAATCTCTCACGGACGTTGTCGGCAGCTAATGAAACATGTATTATGTTCTCAAAACACAGGCAAATAATAAGTTCGCTAAAATGCCAATGAATAATTTTTATCTTCGCCGGCGACTAACAACTTAGAAGACGACGCACACAACGCTGGCATTATTACGTAACACATTACTTTATGCAAACAGGTACACATTAGGCTATTTTGCGGATACCTTTTGTAGTTACCAGCTAGGATCAAAGCCCACAATACAAAATCTGTGAATAACGGATAATACACCACAAATGGTGGATTTCCATATTGGGCAGCTGTAATGTGTCATAGGCAGACATAGACAATGACTCTGACACGTCAATAAACGACAATAACCATAAATTATAGTCAATACGCTAAAACGGCAATTTTAAAAGACGCGTAATTCACAACAGATCGCGAGAGAATTAATGTAAGGGCCTCAGATTCATGAAGTACATTTAGAGCTGCACAATTATATTAGCGTCAAACGTACTGTATAATATCTTCTGTTTGCTGAACAGTTTTATTAATATAATCATCTTAGAGGCGAAGTGGCGCAGTGGCTGAAGTGTTGCACTCTCAATTAAGAGAACCCTGGTTCGAATCTTGGCTGCGGTGTCAAACCTAGCACAATTTCGTTCACTCTACATTGTTCCAGTTCACTCAGGTGTATGTACGAATACTGGCCATGGCAGTGGTGGATATGTGAGTACGAATAATTTTGGCGCATTAATTGCAGCGTGGCTGGATGCTTCCTACAGACGTCGAGATGGTGTTTGATTGAACAGGTCTGCCAGAAAGTAAAGTGTACAGCGCCTTGAGCTATCCCGTTTTGGACATTGCGTTATATAAAAAACTTACCTTTTTATCTTAGCGTTAAAAAGTTTCTTAACTGTTCGAGAAGTCCGTCCCTGGTCCCTGTAACAAGTCTCGAGACCAGGGTCGTGGACAGGGATTTTCAAAGGGGTTCATTTGAGCCAGCCACAGTGTCAACCAAACATGTCGACGTTATGTAAGAACTCTGCACGTACCATTGTTGCTCACAAAACACGTTTAACTGCGTCTCCCCGTCGACGGGTCTTATCGGTCGTTTCACACGGCTCACCCACGCTAGATGTCGTAACCAATAATAGGGGTTCTAACAGTTTGAGCGGTACAAGTGATTGGCGTGTTGAGCGATAACACGTCTCTAATGGGTAAAGCCTAAATGGTCCCGACTGGGCAGAGGTATGTACGGTTCTCAATGGGTAGAGCGATAAATGGTCTTTAATGCGTAGAACGGCAAACGGTCTCAAGTGGATAGAGTTATGAATGGTCTCAGGGTTGGTTTTCTGATAGTCAAATGTGTATTTTTCAACATTTGTCCGTCTCTTTCTGTCTCTCTGGTCCGTACCTTACCCTCATAGTCAAGGGGCACATTTGTTCCCAGTCAGAAATCTCTATCCACTGTTAAATACCATAATCTGTTGCTGTTGAATTAAGCCAGGAAGTTCTTAATCAAATGCCTACGTTGCCCTCAGAAGAGACAGCTAATGGCTGCTAGGATTTCGTGAAGAAATTTGACATCTCAATTCAAGACAGTCAGCTCAACTTAAAAACAGTCTGGAGATCAGAATAGCCTGCTGTCAGCTAGGAGCCTGAACAAAGAACAAAGAGGATATTGACTTACGGACAGTGTTAGGTGCTATCATCAAAACAAACAAATGTGTGGTCACTGCCAGTTCCCTGAAGCTACGTGTCTTCTTTAGTTTTAACTGTCCATATATATATATATATATATATATATATATATATATATATATATATATATATATATATATATATATATATAATATGGTATTTTGGAGCGTAGAGATTGATAAGGTGGTCTCAAGTGGTACTAAGAACTAGGATGGCCCTAGAGAGAGGTGACGTCATGTGACCTATATGCAGGTTGAGAGGAATAGGGCACTGGTGGATGTTTAAAGATAAAGGCCCCAGTGGAATATGAAGAAGAGATTCAGTAATGGGAGCGGTGTATTGATACGGTTACAGGCCCACTGGGAGTCGACAGCCATACTGCTGTCAACTACACCTGCTCCCATTCTCACACGCCCGTCCGGCAGGTGAATGCGGAGAAAAACCGGTTTTACACGTTACAACCCCGTCACAGGCGAGCGACGTTGACGTCATTAAGAAAGGTCTAGGCCGTTTTGGCTTGCAAGCGACGCTGTCGCATGTAGCGCCTAAACGATAGTACTCGCAAATGAGTTGGGTCGTGAGATAGAAGGTCTATAATGGGAAATGAGGTTGGGTCATGAGGTTGGGTCATGAGGTAGAAGGTCTATAATGGGAAATGAGGTTGTATCTTGAGGTTGGGTCATGAGGTAGAAGGTCTATAATGGGAAATGAGGTTGGGTCATGAGGGAAACGAAACGGGTGGCCTTTGTGGGAGATGACGTAGAAGGCAATCTGCGTAGATCAATTGCATGATCCTAACTGGGAGATGATGTTGAGAGACAGAAGTGGGAGGTGGGGTTTCGGGAGGTGTGGATCTAGATGGTCCGTGTCGGGAGGTGAGGAACTAGATGATCTGTATCGGGACGTGAGTAGCTAGATGGTCTGTATCGGGTGGTGAGGCGCTAGATGGTCTGTATCGGGTGGTGAGGCGCTAGATGGTCTGTATCGGGAGGGGAGGAACTAGATGGTCTGTATCGGGAGGTGAGGAACTAGATGGCCAGTATCGGGAGGTGAGGAACTAGATGGCCAGTATCGGGAGGTGAGGAACTAGATGGCCAGTATCGGGAGGTGAGGAACTAGATGGCCAGTGTCGGGAGGTGAGGAACTAGATGGTCCGTGTCGGGAGGTGAGGGACTAGATAGTCCGTGTCGGGAGGTGAGGAACTAGATGGTCCGTGTCGGGAGGTGAGGGACTAGATAGTCCGTGTCGGGAGGTGAGGGACTAGATAGTCCGTGTCGGGAGGTGAGGGACTAGATAGTCCGTGTCGGGAGGTGAGGGACTAGATGGTCCGTGTCGGGAGGTGAGGGACTAGATAGTCCGTGTCGGGAGGTGAGGGACTAGATAGTCCGTGTCGGGAGGTGAGGAACTAGATGGTCCGTGTCGGGAGGTGAGGGACTAGATAGTCCGTGTCGGGAGGTGAGGAACTAGATGGTCCGTGTCGGGAGATGAGGGACTAGATAGTCCGTGTCGGGAGATGAGGGACTAGATGGTCCGTGTCGGGAGATGAGGGACTAGATGTCGGGAGGTAAGGACCTAAAGGGCCCGTGTCACGATACGAAGAACTAGGGGCTTGTGTCGGGAGGTGATGAATTAGGAGGCTTGTGTTGGGGGACGGGTAAGGAACTGGGGGGGGCCTCGTGTCGGTGGCTCGTGTCAGGAGGTGAGGAACTATGTCACTCGTGTCCGCGAGGTGAGGGACTAGGGAGCTCGTGTCGGGAGTTGAGGAACTAGGGTACCCGTGTCAAGAGATGAGGAATTAGGACGCCCGTGACGGGAGATGAGGAATTGGTGCGCCCGTGACGAGAGTTGAGGAATTAGGGCGCCCTTGACGGGATATGAGAAATTAGGGTGCCCGTGACGAGAGTTGAGGAATTAGGGCGCCCGTGACGAGAGTTGAGGAATTAAGGCACCCGCGACGAGAGTTGAGGAATTAGGGCGCCCGTGACGAGAGTTGGGGAATTTGGGCGCCCGTGATGAGAGTTGATGAATTAGGGCGCCCGTGGCGGGAGATGATGAATTAGGGCGCCCATGACGGGAGGTGGGGAATGAGGTCGTACCTGGAAGAAGAGGCACGTCGTGAGGTAGAGGGCGTCAGCGACGGCGACCATCTGCAGGAGGAAGCCGGTGGTGCGGCGGACGTGTCTGTCCCGGCCGAGGATGGCGATAGAGAGGATGTTGCCGGAGATACCGAAGACGCACAGGATGACGACAATGTACACGTCAACGATCACCTTGAACTGCACGTACAAGTCGCTGCGGTTGTCAACCAGTGTCGTAGCGTTTCTCATGCTGCCGGCTGGTAACGTACGTTGTCACTAGTCCGCGTCACGTACAACGTCACGACGCCCATGTCACGTACGTCACGATGTGTGCTCGACTACTGCAGGGACGTCGCGAATGGCCAGCGACGGACCGTGTGTGTGAGGCGGTGTCGTAGCCGCGGCAGATGGATTAGCTTCATGTTGCAGCTTCCGACGTGTCTCGTGTAACGCCTCAGTCCCTGCGGCCGCCAGACACGGCTTGCTGGCGGCGTGGCTGTCGGTGATATCGGCGTCGGTCAACGAGCGGCCCACGGCACACGCGGCTCGTTACCAACCAACGTACACACGCGCAGCTTGCACGGGACACAGGAGAACCATTAATCGAAAGTAGCTTTGTCAGCAAAACACGGCGACTGGGAGCAAGCGGCTATAATTTCCGACTAACTCACGCGCCACGCAGCCCGTGCCAACACGCGCAGTCACCCGCCTTACGAACGTCGCGTCCAACAACAACTTTGTTCACTTGACGCGTCCACATCGGAGAAGCTTTCATGTCCACAGCCTTATCCGTCCCGCTCCACGGCTGCTATATAATTAAGCCACGCATCGCGCGTTTGGCCAAACGAACAGGTGTACGACGCCAGCAAATCTGTCCAGTTGCGAAGTCGGCTTCCTGGACGTGTTGCAATCTTTGGTCGGCTGCAGCAGTCGGGCGAGACCCCGTGGAGAGATGGAGATAGCTACGGTGCGCGCCTCACGCCCGCCACTCGATAAGTGGGCAGCTCGCGAAGCAACATCGCCGTTGCTTGCCCTCAACACAATTAATCGGCTCGTTACTGGCACGTTTGATGTGCTTTTCATCGGACACCGTGACAAATTCGTGCGTCTGTTTACGCACATAGACCTGCTCCCTGCGAGGCTGGGCGTTCATTCGCCCCGACACAGCCGCGCCGAGTAAACGCAGAACATAACTCCGGAACTTACGGTGTGTTCAAGAAATCGCCATATTGTTCGAAGTTGTTCACGATGTATTGTTCAGTGATGACGACCGACCTGTCATTTAAAACTGCGTAATTGAAGTAACATTCTCGCAAGTTAAATAACGTAGATCGTCAAGCATGCGACACACCTTATATTGGAAATATTCTCAAAATCTTCCCTGATATGTTGCTCGGTTTCCGCCTCCCTTTAATTTTTGCTTTCTTATATGATCTATCGTTGGATCTCATATTAAATAATCTCTAGTCAGACATATCAGTCACTATGAGCAGAGGAAATTTACAAATTTGCAACAAAGTTATTTGCCTCAAATTAAAAAGAGGAGAATTGGTTTTTGACAGATGTTTTGATAGCGAACGTAGACAATCTGATTGCAATGCGTCACCTCGGTGAAGGTGATTTAAACAACTGTCATATTTCATTTCATGGGACGGACTTGTAAGCGTACAGTGTATGTTCACAATATTCACATCATGAAAAGATTCCAACATCAGGTCGTGTTTATCTAGTTGTGTTTCGTCGCACAGTACAACTTG
>JAODUO010001622.1:0-20000 GCA_025642075.2 Ridgeia piscesae | reverse complement strand
ACTTTAGAACCCCTTGCGACTAGGTACTTTATTATAAACTAAGACACTGAATGTTTGTTCTACCTAATTAACTTCCGATTAATATCCAGTTACAAATGCCATCCTCCTCCTTGTTTTTCGTGTCTGTCGTTTGCATTCTCGACCAATGAGGGTGGAATAATTTTCTTAGACCTGTGTAAAAATCACTTTTATCCAGTGATTTAAAAATTAAAACCAAAATAATGGAATCTCATAAAATTAGCTTATTTTATATCTGATATGATATTACAATGATTACAAATATATTAGTGGTAGAGACAATGTTATGGGATTCTTGTGGGCCAACAACATTAAATAAATAGTACACGACAATATAAAATGCATTTATTTATTAAACTAACCGCACACAAAGTATGAAAGAAGATGACATATAAAATGACCCGTGAGTATATTAATAAATATATTTTGTAGTTATATTCTGAAATTATGAGTCCACAATCATTATATTGTGAAATATACATTACCAATGAGTGCGTATATTACCATAAAAACATGCTAAATTGGAAATAATGTTCAGTAGGCTGCAAATGATGTGTTATACTGATATTCATAATACAATTTATGTGCATCAAATGGTATTATATAACTTGACTTGTAAGATGAGATGCCACTGAAACAAGGAAACTTGTCCACATGTGGAGATGGCAACTTTTACGTGAAGCTGATGCAGGTCATGTAGTGTAATCCATAATGACTCTCCGTCATTAGTTTCAGTCTGCACACATCATTGCCTGCATATATACCTTGCTTTCTGTAACTCCATTAACTGCAACAACAAATGTAAAACACATAATTAGTTCATAACTTTACATTGCTTGAGGATTAAATACTGGCACACGAACAGACATGACACTGTTACAACATTATGGGTTTAGTTAATACTAATTTGTATCACTCAGATATTTTGCAGGCAGGCATGCAGGCAGGCATGCAGGCGGGCATGCAGGCGGGCATGCATGCATGCAGGCGGGCGGGCGGGCGGGCGGGCGGGCGGGCGGGCGGGCGGGCGGGCGGGCGGGCGGGCAGTCAGGCAGGCAGGCAGGCAGGCAGGCAGGCAGGCAGGCAGGCAGGCAGGCAGGCAGGCAGGCAGGCATGCGGGCGGGCGGGCGGGCATGCGGGCGGGCGGGCATGCGGGCGGGCGGGCGGGCGGGCGGGCGGGCGGGCGGACAGGCAGGCAGGCAGGCAGGCAGGCAGGCAGGCCGGCAGGCAGGCAGGCAGGCAGGCAGGCAGGCAGGCAAGCAGGCAGGCAGGCAGGCAGGCAGGCAGGCAGGCAGGCAAATAGGCAGTCAGGCAGTCAGGCAGGCAGGCAGGCAGGCAGGCAGGCAGGCAGGCAGGCAGGCAGGCAGGCAGGCAGGCAGGCAGGCAGGCAGGCAGGCAGGCAGGCAGGCAGGCAGGCAGGCAGGCAGGCAGGCAGGCAGGCAGGCAGGCAGGCAGGCAGGCAGCAGGCAGGCAGGCAGGCAGGCAGGCAGGCAGGCAGGAAGGCAGGCAGGCAATCATATTAAAATGTGATATTCACCATGGTAAGTTCAAGTTAAACCATAGTATTTATTATAGTAAAACGTATTCCGCAAAACACTATAGTTTACTGTAGCTTACACCATAGTGAACTATCATATAATATCAATTATTATTCTTGTAAACGTTTACTATAGTAAATGATTTACTGAATTATACCGTAGTACATTTACACACACAACGCACACGCGCTCGAAACGCACTCGCATGCGCACGCAGTGGCGTAGCCAGAGGGAGAGCATGGTCCCCATACCGGGAAATTAGGATGGTGGGGAACGGAGGACTAATAACTGGCTGCCTGATTCATAGAGTCACAAAGTACAGAGGGTGTAAGGATGTCGGTGTAAGACTTTTCTTCCCAGTCCTACTCTTTCGCAAAAAGGTTTCATCATGCAAATAGGATTCAGTTAGGAATTCTCCACTTCTGTCGCTGGCTGCAGCCCAAGAGGTGACAGGGCAACGAAAATTTCATCATTTCCAATGTGCGTGATGGCTACTGGCTATTACGGTTTCAAAATAATAGTTGCCCAGTTACTAGATTAGGGTCAAATTTCATGCTGTTGTTGTTCTTTTCTTGGCTTCCCTGTCGTCAGGGGCACGTTGACCACAATTTCCGTTTTCACTGTCAATTTTCTTCCGGCTACGTTTTTGTCATTACATTCTCTAGCAACAGTCACCAATTCCTTCTCTCTGTTGATCTTTTTCTCCATTCTCCTCCCGCTCTTTCCAAATCTCATCTTTGGGCATCTGCTGTCTTTGCTAGTTTTTCATCTCCCATTCTTTCTATATGCCGGCCCATGTCAACCGACTTCTTACCATTTTCTTCTAAACACTTTCCTCCACTCCAACCTCCACTCTCAGTTCATCCATTCTTCTCTTGTCAGCTCTCTTAGCTCCCACGATTCTTCTTAACAAGTTGTTTCCACAAACCTGGACGTTAACAGAGAAACAACATTCTGTTCATTAGTGCCATCGTCTCTAGTGCATTCATGTATACCGGGGTAACACACGAGTTGAGCACATTTCCTTTAACTCTACGTGATATGCGTCTACCTCCCACCACCCCTTCGACTTTCCTCCAAGGTTTGCCCCGGCTGTAATCCTCACTATAACTAAAGCAAATGATCTAGTCGATTTTGCACTGGGTAATTGATATTTCCTATAGTTAATTTATAAATTGTAACAAGCAGCAACGTTACATGTTGTGAAGTTATTTGTTGAACGGCAACGCCTCGTCATCTGTGTTAATGTTTAATTTTTGTTTCATCACAGTGACTAGTTTCTGACTACATAATGGTATTTGTCATGATCTATGTCAGTAGGTTTGGGAGATATAGCGTGTCTCTTTAATAATGTGTCGTTTCCCTCTTACTTTCTAACTTCATGACGCCTTCTGTGAATGGCCCCACACACACACACACACACACACACACACACACACACACACACACACACACACACACACACACACACACACACACACACACACACACACACACACACACACACACACACACACACACACACATATATACACCACATACCACACACACGCACATATATTACACATATACACACACACATGTTACACACACACACACACACACACACACACACACACACACACACACACACACACACACACACACACACACACACACACACACACAAACACACACACATACACACAACACACACACACACACACACACACACACACACACACACACACACACACACACACACATATATACACCACATACCACACACACGCACATATATTACACATATACACACACACATGTTACACACACACACACACACACACACACACACACACAAACACACACACACACACACATACACACACACACACACACACACACACACACACACACACACACACACACACACACGTGGCTCCGTCTCCTGTGTGGTTAGCAGTCTCAATCCATATCCGGTTACTCTTGCCGGGGGCTAGATTACGTGTTATTGTACTGCTTGATATAATATATTTATTTTTAAAGATTTAGACAACTGGCGAATGCCTTGCAAATAAAATACGGCAGGCGTCGACAACACCTAAGATTCTAATGAACTGTAACTGTTGATATCTCTTTGTTGACAAGTATCGGTGGATTGATTCGGAATTGTTCATGTACACCTTTAATCCTGTCGCACTTGTTAAACGTGCCATATAACTGTGTCACCCTCGTGTAACTGTCGCACTTGTTAATCGTGCCATATAACTGTGTCACCCTCGTGTAACTGTCGCACTTGTTAATCGTGCCATATAACTGTGTCACCCTCGTGTAACTGTCGCACTTGTTAATCGTGCCATATAACTCTGTCACCCTCGTGTAACTGTCGCACTTGTTAATCGTGCCATATAACTCTGTCACCCTCGTCTAACTGTTCCAGGCAAATTGTCACGTGTGCTCCTATTTGTCGTTCTCATTTTCCTTCCTTCCCCACGTCATATCAGTCCCTGCAGCGACAGATGGACTCCAGTATGGAAGACAATCGCCTTCAGTTGCAGCTCATAGAATGACCCCGTTAGCCTCTACAGAGGACGAAGTATCGCCGTGACAAGCCGTACCCACTGCCACTGGTCACCCGCCTCGCCCTGGATGACGTCACGGCGACGTCGAGCTGCAGAAATACTTGGCGACACATCACAGTGACACCAGTGTCGTTACCCCGCGACAACTACAGCGACCTATTGTGTCAGAAATCACTGTCGCCAGCTAGAATGGACCATCATATTAGAAATCACTGTCGCCATCTTGAGACAGATACAGCGGATCATTGTGTCAGACACACGCTATATAAATAATTGTAAATCAGTTCCCAGTGGTCTAAAAGGAAACATGAAATAAAACACGAACAAATTATTAGCAGTAGGATTACAAAGCCTAGATATGTGATCACAACATAATTAATGGGATTATCAAATCGATACCTTAGCAACACTTTTAAAATAAAAATCTAAAAAACTTATATTGGAATTTGTTCGGATGGTGTTCGACAGACTGTTTTCTATTATATTGTGCATGCAGACATCCATACTTACATGTGTTCGACAGACTGTTTTCTATTATATTGTGCATGCAGACATCCATACTTACATGTGTTCGACAGACTGTTTTCTATTATATTGTGCATGCAGACATCCATACTTACATGTGTTCGACAGACTGTTTTGTATTATATTGTGCATGCAGACATCCATACTTACATGTGTTCGACAGACTGTTTTGTATTATATTGTGCATGCAGACATCCATACTTACATGTGTTCGACAGACAATTTTCTATTATATTGTGCATGCAGACATCCATACTTACATGTGTTCGACAGACTGTTTTCTATTATATTGTGCATGCAGACATCCATACTTACATGTGTTCGACAGACAATTTTCTATTATATTGTGCATGCAGACATCCATACTTACATGTGTTCGACAGACTGTTTTCTATTATATTGTGCATGCAGACATCCATACTTACATGTGTTCGACAGACTGTTTTCTATTATATTGTGCATGCAGACATCCATACTTACATGTATTCGACAGACTATTTTCTATTATATTGTGCATGCAGACATCCATACTTACATGTGTTCGACAGACTGTTTTCTATTATATTGTGCATGCAGACATCCATATTTACATGTATTCGACAGACTGTTTTATATTATATTGTTCATGCAGACATCCATACTTACATGTGTTCGACAGACTGTTTTGTATTATATTGTGCATGCAGACATCCATACTTACATGTGTTCGACAAACTATTTTCTATTATATTGTGCATGCAGACATCCATACTTACATGTGTTCGACAGACTGTTTTGTATTATATTGTGCATGCAGACATCCATACTTACATGTGTTCGACAGACTGTTTTCTATTATATTGTGCATGCAGACATCCATACTTACATGTGTTCGACAGACAATTTTCTATTATATTGTGCATGCAGACATCCATACTTACATGTGTTCGACAGACTATTTTCTATTATATTGTGCATGCAGACATCCATACTTACATGTGTTCGACAGACAATTTTCTATTATATTGTGCATGCAGACATCCATACTTACATGTGTTCGACAGACTGTTTTGTATTATATTGTGCATGCAGACATCCATACTTACATGTGTTCGACAGACTGTTTTCTATTATATTGTGCATGCAGACATCCATACTTACATGTGTTCGACAGACTGTTTTCTATTATATTGTGCATGCAGACATCCATACTTACATGTGTTCGACAGACAATTTTCTATTATATTGTGCATGCAGACATCCATACTTACATGTGTTCGACAGACTGTTTTGTATTATATTGTGCATGCAGACATCCATACTTACATGTGTTCGACAGACTATTTTCTATTATATTCTGCATGCAGACATCCATATACATATGTTCGAAAGACTGTTTTCTATTATATTGTGCATGCAGACATCCATTCTTATATACGTGCATACGCACACACGTTATGAAGTCATGACGTAGTTTTAATTCTAGCTCTTATTTGTGGGTTATGTTCACCTAGTATCGCCATCTGGCGATTAAGGTGGCAATTAGAAACATTGGACCTTTGGAGAAGAGCATTTCAGAGAGACCCGGCCTAGCACTATCTGTGGTATTTTATTAAATCATATATATGGAAGAAGGGCCATCGCGTTTTTGTGTGGCTATTCGCAACGTGAATGCGATGCGCGATGATGCGCAATGCGCATGCGCGATGCCCGATGCGCGATGCCCGATGCGCGATGCCCGATGCGCGATGCCCGATGCCCGATGCGCGATGCGCGATGCGCGATGCGCGATGCGCGATGCGCGATGCGCGATGCGCGATGCGCGATGCGCGATGCGCGATGCGCGATGCGCGATGCGCGATGCGCGATGCGCGATGCGCGAGTTTCTAGCCTTTGCCTGCACGATTCGATTCACATAACAACAAAGCAGCTACATTATAAACATAACGAGTAGCTACCTCATATATGTACCTGTTTTAACAATTAGAAACAATAACAATTTATTTGATTCTTGCCGAAGAAACAATTCAAAATTATTATCAAAATTTGAATATTCAAATTCGAAACAGATGCAATGACTAAACAGTTATTTCGGTCATTAACTTTTTCATTAAATCAACATAAGATATTATATAAAATATAATAGTCATACATTTCATATTTTGAACTAGAGCTATCTGATTAGCGATGGCATAATCCAGTTATGCTAGAAGTTTCAATTCGTCGCTTCTCGTGGATATTAACAACGGCCATGCAAACTACAGAACACAGGTTTTGCAATATATTCTGCAGTGTACAATTATGACACGGGGCTGTTTGGCATCTAAATGTCTATTTTTAGTAACACTTTAGAACCCCTTGCGACTAGGTACTTTATTATAAACTAAGACACTGAATGTTTGTTCTACCTAATTAACTTCCGATTAATATCCAGTTACAAATGCCATCCTCCTCCTTGTTTTTCGTGTCTGTCGTTTGCATTCTCGACCAATGAGGGTGGAATAATTTTCTTAGACCTGTGTAAAAATCACTTTTATCCAGTGATTTAAAAATTAAAACCAAAATAATGGAATCTCATAAAATTAGCTTATTTTATATCTGATATGATATTACAATGATTACAAATATATTAGTGGTAGAGACAATGTTATGGGATTCTTGTGGGCCAACAACATTAAATAAATAGTACACGACAATATAAAATGCATTTATTTATTAAACTAACCGCACACAAAGTATGAAAGAAGATGACATATAAAATGACCCGTGAGTATATTAATAAATATATTTTGTAGTTATATTCTGAAATTATGAGTCCACAATCATTATATTGTGAAATATACATTACCAATGAGTGCGTATATTACCATAAAAACATGCTAAATTGGAAATAATGTTCAGTAGGCTGCAAATGATGTGTTATACTGATATTCATAATACAATTTATGTGCATCAAATGGTATTATATAACTTGACTTGTAAGATGAGATGCCACTGAAACAAGGAAACTTGTCCACATGTGGAGATGGCAACTTTTACGTGAAGCTGATGCAGGTCATGTAGTGTAATCCATAATGACTCTCCGTCATTAGTTTCAGTCTGCACACATCATTGCCTGCATATATACCTTGCTTTCTGTAACTCCATTAACTGCAACAACAAATGTAAAACACATAATTAGTTCATAACTTTACATTGCTTGAGGATTAAATACTGGCACACGAACAGACATGACACTGTTACAACATTATGGGTTTAGTTAATACTAATTTGTATCACTCAGATATTTTGCAGGCAGGCATGCAGGCAGGCATGCAGGCGGGCATGCAGGCGGGCATGCATGCATGCAGGCGGGCGGGCGGGCGGGCGGGCGGGCGGGCGGGCGGGCGGGCGGGCGGGCGGGCAGGCAGGCAGGCAGGCAGGCAGGCAGGCAGGCAGGCAGGCAGGCAGGCAGGCAGGCAGGCAGGCAGGCATGCGGGCGGGCGGGCGGGCATGCGGGCGGGCGGGCATGCGGGCGGGCGGGCGGGCGGGCGGGCGGGCGGGCGGACAGGCAGGCAGGCAGGCAGGCAGGCAGGCAGGCCGGCAGGCAGGCAGGCAGGCAGGCAGGCAGGCAGCAGGCAGGCAGGCAGGCAGGCAGGCAGGCAGGCAGGCAAACAGGCAGTCAGGCAGTCAGGCAGGCAGGCAGGCAGGCAGGCAGGCAGGCAGGCAGGCAGGCAGGCAGGCAGGCAGGCAGGCAGGCAGGCAGGCAGGCAGGCAGGCAGGCAGGCAGGCAGGCAGGCAGGCAGGCAGGCAGGCAGGCAGGCAGGCAGGCAGGCAGGCAGGCAGGCAGGCAGGCAGGCAGGAGGCAGGCAGGAAGGCAGGCAGGCAATCATATTAAAATGTGATATTCACCATGGTAAGTTCAAGTTAAACCATAGTATTTATTATAGTAAAACGTATTCCGCAAAACACTATAGTTTACTGTAGCTTACACCATAGTGAACTATCATATAATATCAATTATTATTCTTGTAAACGTTTACTATAGTAAATGATTTACTGAATTATACCGTAGTACATTTACACACACAACGCACACGCGCTCGAAACGCACTCGCATGCGCACGCAGTGGCGTAGCCAGAGGGAGAGCATGGTCCCCATACCGGGAAATTAGGATGGTGGGGAACGGAGGACTAATAACTGGCTGCCTGATTCATAGAGTCACAAAGTACAGAGGGTGTAAGGATGTCGGTGTAAGACTTTTCTTCCCAGTCCTACTCTTTCGCAAAAAGGTTTCATCATGCAAATAGGATTCAGTTAGGAATTCTCCACTTCTGTCGCTGGCTGCAGCCCAAGAGGTGACAGGGCAACGAAAATTTCATCATTTCCAATGTGCGTGATGGCTACTGGCTATTACGGTTTCAAAATAATAGTTGCCCAGTTACTAGATTAGGGTCAAATTTCATGCTGTTGTTGTTCTTTTCTTGGCTTCCCTGTCGTCAGGGGCACGTTGACCACAATTTCCGTTTTCACTGTCAATTTTCTTCCGGCTACGTTTTTGTCATTACATTCTCTAGCAACAGTCACCAATTCCTTCTCTCTGTTGATCTTTTTCTCCATTCTCCTCCCGCTCTTTCCAAATCTCATCTTTGGGCATCTGCTGTCTTTGCTAGTTTTTCATCTCCCATTCTTTCTATATGCCGGCCCATGTCAACCGACTTCTTACCATTTTCTTCTAAACACTTTCCTCCACTCCAACCTCCACTCTCAGTTCATCCATTCTTCTCTTGTCAGCTCTCTTAGCTCCCACGATTCTTCTTAACAAGTTGTTTCCACAAACCTGGACGTTAACAGAGAAACAACATTCTGTTCATTAGTGCCATCGTCTCTAGTGCATTCATGTATACCGGGGTAACACACGAGTTGAGCACATTTCCTTTAACTCTACGTGATATGCGTCTACCTCCCACCACCCCTTCGACTTTCCTCCAAGGTTTGCCCCGGCTGTAATCCTCACTATAACTAAAGCAAATGATCTAGTCGATTTTGCACTGGGTAATTGATATTTCCTATAGTTAATTTATAAATTGTAACAAGCAGCAACGTTACATGTTGTGAAGTTATTTGTTGAACGGCAACGCCTCGTCATCTGTGTTAATGTTTAATTTTTGTTTCATCACAGTGACTAGTTTCTGACTACATAATGGTATTTGTCATGATCTATGTCAGTAGGTTTGGGAGATATAGCGTGTCTCTTTAATAATGTGTCGTTTCCCTCTTACTTTCTAACTTCATGACGCCTTCTGTGAATGGCACACACACACACACACACACACACACACACACACACACACACACACACACACACACACACACACACACACACACACACACACACACACACACACACACACACACACACACACACACACACACACACACACACACACACACACACACACACACACACACACACACACACACACACACACACACACACACACACACACACACACACACACACACACACACACACACACACACACACACACACACACACACACACACACACACACACACACACACACACACACACACACACACACACACACACACACACACACACACACACACACACACACACACACACACACACACACACACACACACACACACACACACACACACACACACACACACACACACACACACACACACACACACACACACACACACACACACACACACACACACACACACACACACACACACACACACACACACACACACACACACACAACGGTGTGTCGTCTGCGACTCAGCCCTTCTTGCGAGATGGTGGCGCCGCTCCTCGGAGTCTCGGGATTCACAGTGGTTTGGTGTCATTCCGGGTGTTTAGTCACTAGACAGCAGCACGGTTCTATGACGAGAGCAAAATCGATACGCCATAATCACACTATTAGTTTTGCTCAAGCGTCATTACACTTAGGCTACGTTCTAGCCGATTTGCAGCTGCAAACGCAGACGATTTGAGATTATAAACACGAACGAGTCCATTCGACATTGCCAACGACACAGACATCTTTTCGACATTCATTGACAAGCCTTTCAGAATTTACAGATTCACGTCAAGACCAAGCCACGCCAGGCTCAAAGGCCAAGGTTGTTAATGTTATCTTTATTTTCTGGGGTTGAGCAGCGATCGCAGCGATCACTGCTCGTTGTTCTAAAACATGTAGTGACACCTAGTGGAATTGTGCACTATGACTCGGTTGGGGAAAAGCCTGTCTAAGGCTAAGGGGTCATCCCTAAAGACAGGAATAATGAGGAGACTCTCCTCCATGTCAAAATGAGACGCTTCTTGTAACCAGATATAGCATATTCAGAAAAAAGATACCACAGTGTTACATCATTATAATATTCACTGTAGTTCCAAATTGGTACATTTTTTTTAAATAATTAAATGTAAACAAATGCTATTTCAAAAGCATGGTTTTGAGAAAAATCAGCTTCCCCGATCTTTCGGTTATACTTTTCACCCTGTTAGCTGTGGTTTTTATATTAATTTTGGTTTTCACTCTGTCATTAATGGTTTTCACTATGTTGCCTGATTTTCACCTTTCAACTATAATTTTCACTCTATATATAGACTGTGATTTTCACTGTTGGATTTTCACATTAGTGGCTGTAGTTTCAGGCATTGCAACCAAATGAAATAAGATCTTGTAGGCTGTAGGTGTCACAATTAACAAAAGAACAAAGTTAACACAGTTGGGTAAACAAATTATATTTTACACAAATAACACATGAAAGATTATTTTAATATTGGATTGTGTCATGTTGGAAACTACAGTATTTCTTAACTGTTGCAGACTGTGTTTTTGGTTCATTGTTCAAAATAAGCATCAGCCAAGGTATCTTGTTTTAGAATTGTGAATCATATGGGCAAGTATGAGGAAGCATTACATCAGAGCAGGTTTTATGGTTGCAACCTGTCAATATCTTAGTTTTTGGTATACTGGTTTTGAAAGCATTTCAGTGAAGAACCAATGATGCATTTACTTTTTCATTAATAACTGCATGTCTGAATACTTCTCATATGAGTATATCTGACAATTCACCTACCCAGTTTGAACATGGACAATACAAATATGCACAAGAACATTTTAATTGTGATTGTAAATTGTAATAGTAACTACAATTAGTTTGGCAACATAATCAAGTATGCTTATGATTTTTTTGGCTTTAAAAATGGTAATTGAAACATTAATATTTGATTTGAAGTTTTGCTTTGGGAAGCCTGACAATGTCTTGATGCACAAACACCCTTGATTCTCTTCAAGCAGCCGCCATAATAAATCTGGCAGTAGATTTGTATATTCATTCGATCATTCTCACTAGTTAACGGTTGTAACTTACAATTACACAGCAGTTAAATAATCACTTCCTCCTCACAAATATTACATGTAACATGAGCCAGGTACAGTTAGATCAAACAAAAATTATGATTGGTTGAGATAACTAGTGTTTTGCACATTTAATCTGGTAAATGAAAATATTAGTTAGTGCTCATGGTGCACAGCGATTCAATTCCTCTAGATGTCTTTGCATAGTAGACCTACACAAATTTGTAGATCTAATATTCTTTTTCAGAAAAGTCGTGTCCGACGAAAACAAAGTTAAATCAACGACATGCACAATGAAGCAGGTGATACAAGTGCTGCCACCATGCTGCAGCCAGGTCAAACTATCCGGCCACAATTGTCCCAGCAGACTGCGATTGGTCTGATTGAGTCGCTGTTTGGCTTGCATGTAAAGACCATTAAGGAACTAAACAGTTACGATGATCGCAACTACTTCATTTCTGTAGACAGCAACTATGACAATCCACACATTGCAGATCTGTGGCCCCATGGATACGTCTTCAAAGTGATGAACTCCATGGATTCCTTCAAGAAACATGTCGGTAGGTAGTAATAATAAATACTAATAATTAATTATAATATTGCAAATTTATTACAATAAAGTACTTTGTAAGGGGTATTTTTTTAAAGTGTATTGTTTAGTTGAAAATGTTTTCTTGTGGTACTTGTTAATTAGAAGGATCAAATGATCCTGAAGCAGTTTTGTTTGAAGTGAACATAAATCATTAACATTTAATTCAAGGTAGAACATATTTCATTATGATTATTCCAGTAGTGTTTTGCACATTTAATCTGGTAAATGAAAATATTAGTTAGTGCTCATGGTGCACAGCGATTCAATTCCTCTAGATGTCTTTGCATAGTAGACCTACACAAATTTGTAGATCTAATATTCTTTTTCAGAAAAGTCGTGTCCGACGAAAACAAAGTTAAATCAACGACATGCACAATGAAGCAGGTGATACAAGTGCTGCCACCATGCTGCAGCCAGGTCAAACTATCCGGCCACAATTGTCCCAGCAGACTGCGATTGTTCTGAATAACTTACATTATTTCATCCTGCATTTGTAATGCCATTAAGAAGGTAAAAATAATGTCCACTGTTTAAAGTTGTCACATTCATAAATGTGTTGTCAGCACGACTTAAAGATATATTGTGTATGCAGTTGTGTCTCATTGTGTAAGTTATGCTATCATCGTAAATAAAAATGCAATAATCATAAACAAAGCTGCCATAATTTTAAATAAAGATGTCGTAATCGTAAATAAAGATGCCCAGTTAGAATGTTGTGAAGTTGCATGTGGTGCATGTTGTTTGAGATGCTGAGAGTGCGATACAGCGTGAACTCCACAAGGCTGGCTTCAGCTGTCCCCAGCCAGTGTTGAATGTGCGAGGTGAAGACAACAGCCTTGAGAAGATCAAGGCAGAAGACACACAAGAGGCCGGCCCTGGGAACAACAACTGTAGGTGAACAGAAGGTGTCAGCAGCTGCCATGAGCTCTTATTTCTATATAACGTGTCAATATTTGGTGCTTTTTAATCATTGTTCAAATAACAATGGCATGTATGTAATCATTCTTACCGTCTGTTTCTAGTGTTAATTCTTACTGTCTATTTCTGATGTTAATTCTCACTGTCAGATTCTGGTGTTAATTCTCACTGTCTATTTCTGATGTTAATTCTCACTGTCTGTTCCTTCTGTTAATTCTCACTGTCTGTTTCTTGTGTTAATTCTCACTGACTGTTTCTTGTGTTAATTCTCACTGACTGTTTCTTGTGTTAATTCTCACTGTCTGTTTCTGGTGTTAATTCTCACTGTCTATTTCTGGTGTTAATTCTCACTGTCTGTTTCTTGTGTTAATTCTCACTGTCTGTTTCTTGTGTTAATTCTCACTGACTGTTTCTTGTGTTAATTCTCACTGTCTGTTTCTGGTGTTAATTCTCACTGTCTATTTCTGGTGTTAATTCTCACTGTCTGTTTCTGGTGTTAATTCTCACTGTCTATTTCTGGTGTTAATTCTCACTGTCTATTTCTGGTGTTAATTCTCACTGTCTGTTTCTGGTGTTAATTCTCACTGTCTATTTCTGGTGTTAATTCTCACTGTCTATTTCTGGTGTTAATTCTCACTGTCTATTTCTGGTGTTAATTCTCACTGTCTGTTTCTTGTGTTAATTCTCACTGTCTGTTTCTGGTGTTAATTCTCACTGTCTATTTCTGATGTTAATTCTCACTGTCTGTTTCTTGTGTTAATTCTCACTGTCTGTTTCTTGTGTTAATTCTCACTGTCTGTTTCTGATGTTAATTCTCACTGTCTATTTCTGATGTTAATTCTCACTGTCTGTTTCTTGTGTTAATTCTCACTGTCTATTTCTTGTGTTAATTCTCACTGTCTGTTTCTTGTGTTAATTCTCACTGTCTGTTTCTTGTGTTAATTCTCACTGTCTGTTTCTTGTGTTAATTCTCACTGTCTGTTTCTGATGTTAATTCTCACTGTCTATTTCTGATGTTAATTCTCACTGTCTGTTTCTGGTGTTAATTCTCACTGTCTGTTTCTGATGTTAATTCTCACTGTCTATTTCTGATGTTAATTCTCACTGTCTGTTTCTTGTGTTAATTCTCACTGTCTATTTCTTGTGTTAATTCTCACTGTCTGTTTCTTGTGTTAATTCTCACTGTCTGTTTCTGGTGTTAATTCTCACTGTCTGTTTCTGATGTTAATTCTCACTGTCTATTTCTTGTGTTAATTCTCACTGTCTGTTTCTTGTGTTAATTCTCACTGTCTATTTCTTGTGTTAATTCTCACTGTCTGTTTCTTGTGTTAATTCTCACTGTCTGTTTCTGATGTTAATTCTCACTGTCTATTTCTGATGTTAATTCTCACTGTCTGTTTCTTGTGTTAATTCTCACTGTCTGTTTCTTGCGTTAATTCTCACTGTCTGTTTCTTGTGTTAATTCTCACTGTCTGCTTCTTGTGTTAATTCTCACTGTCTGTTTCTTGTGTTAATTCTCACTGTCTGTTTCTTGTGTTAATTCTCACTGTCTGTTTCTTGTGTTAATTCTCACTGTCTGTTTCTTGTGTTGATTTTCACTGTCTGTTTCTTGTGTTAATTCTCACTGTCTGTTTCTGATGTTAATTCTCACTGTCTGTTTCTGATGTTAATTCTCACTGTCTGTTTCTTGTGTTAATTCTCACTGTCTGTTTCTTGTGTTAATTCTCACTGTCTCTTTCTTGTGTTAATTCTCACTGTCTGTTTCTTGTGTTAATTCTCACTGTCTGTTTCTGATGTTAATTCTCACTGTCTGTTTCTTGTGTTAATTCTCACTGTCTGTTTCTTGTGTTAATTCTCACTGTCTGTTTCTTGTGTTAATTCTCACTGTCTGTTTCTGGTGTTAATTCTTACTGTCTGTTTCTGATGTTAATTCTCACTGTCTGTTTCTTGTGTTAATTCTCAATGTATGTTTCTTGTGTTAATTCTCACTGTCTCTTTCTTGTGTTAATTCTCACTGTCTGTTTCTTGTGTTAATTCTCACTGTCTATTTCTTGTGTTAATTCTCACTGTCTGTTTCTTGTGTTAATTCTCACTGTCTGTTTCTGGTGTTAATTCTCACTGTCTGTTTCTGATGTTAATTCTCACTGTCTATTTCTGGTGTTAATTCTCACTGTCTGTTTCTTGTGTTAATTCTCACTGTCTATTTCTGGTGTTAATTCTCACTGTCTGTTTCTGATGTTAATTCTCACTGTCTATTTCTGATGTTAATTCTCACTGTCTGTTTCTTGTGTTAATTCTCACTGTCTATTTCTGGTGTTAATTCTCACTGTCTGTTTCTGGTGTTAATTCTCACTGTCTATTTCTGATGTTAATTCTCACTGTCTGTTTCTTGTGTTAATTCTCACTGTCTGTTTCTGATGTTAATTCTCACTGTCTATTTCTTATGTTAATTCTCACTGTCTGTTTCTTGTGTTAATTCTCACTGTCTGTTTCTTGTGTTAATTCTCACTGTCTGTTTCTGATGTTAATTCTCACTGTCTGTTTCTGATGTTAATTCTCACTGTCTGTTTCTTGTGTTAATTCTCACTGTCTGTTTCGTGTGTTAATTCTCACTGTCTCTTTCTTGTGTTAATTCTCACTGTCTGTTTCTTGTGTTAATTCTCACTGTCTGTTTCTGATGTTAATTCTCACTGTCTGTTTCTTGTGTTAATTCTCACTGTCTGTTTCTTGTGTTAATTCTCACTGTCTGTTTCTGGTGTTAATTCTTACTGTCTGTTTCTGATGTTAATTCTCACTGTCTGTTTCTTGTGTTAATTCTCAATGTATGTTTCTTGTGTTAATTCTCACTGTCTATTTCTCAATCTGTGCCATCCAGACTCTCTCTTCCTATAAAAGCTCAAATTATTGGTTCTTCAGCACACATGAACTTATTTCTACTGATTAGGTTGGTCTTTGTCAATATGAGAGACAGTGTGAGGCAGCCTGCCATCTGTATCCTGATACTTACAGGCAAAGACTCACATTACGCACAGTTTTTGGTGGACATGTGCATGTTAACTCCTGTATATTCAAGCCGGTTGCGATGTGTATTATGACCTGAAATATAAACTTCAAGCACACGTGTGACACCCATTTCGAAGACCTTGTTGCTCCTTATGTTTTACAGATCCAATAATATTTTTACCTGTCCAAAACAGGTTTTACCTGTCCAAATGATGGGTGGACAGGTCTCTACATTAAGCTGTGTTGTAATTGAAACTACTGCTGTATTCCCTCTTTGTAGCAGCATTGTGTGGTACCGTACTTAAATAGTAGAAGGTAAACACTTAACAGATGGACAACATACTTCAGTAGTTCTAGTTGTTTCCAGCACTCAGCAGGGTTCTATTAACTGACTAGTTTGTACTTGTGTATGTGTACTGGGGTTACAACATCGAACTATCTTTTTCAGAACATTTACACCAAGCTGACCAAATGAGCAAGTGTAGACATTATTTAAAATGTAACATTGTAGGTTTGTTTAATGATACATAGGAGGGATTTACGATGTAAAACCTTTAATGGGTCTGTTTTTGAAGTGATAACAATTTTCCTTGAAGGCTACCGTGGGAGATGGCTGAAATATTCAGTCCTCAAAACAGGTTTCTTGACAGGTAAATATAAATGCTGATGAAATGTGTTAGTTGCTAGATTTTACAAAGACAGGAGGAACTTGTTTGTCTGTCCGTGTGTGTTACCAGGCGAGGATGACCCACACTCTCAGTCCAGTCTTCATGTTGTGCGTCTGTTGACCTACCAGCCAGGGTCACTCATGTGTGAGATTGCCTACACCCCAGACATAATGCATCAAGTCGGCAGATATGTTGGGGCTGTTGACCGCACTCTTCGAGTAAGTCACCCACAATCAGCAGGCTTATTTTCTATTAAATATTCCAAATGCAGTGAAACGGCTGCAAGGAAATTTACAATGATTTTCACTGAAATAACACTTAATTTGGTCACAAACATATTGCGATCACAAAAGTAATATTTTTTAAAGTAAACCCAGAAGCTATGCATACCCCAGTTTGGGAACTCTTTTTTTAGAACCTATCTTTCACATAGCTCACAGATCAAGGAGGTCACATGACATGCATACTGGTGGGAAATAGGGAGGACCGAAGACAGTTTGTTGAGGACTGGAAGTAACTAGGGATGATTGAGGGAAATTGGAAAGACAGTGTACATAACGCCATACAAAATCCCGACTCGAAATGTTCAATAAGTTTCACCACTGCCTCATCGCCATGGATTCTGCATATCTACCACAGCCAACAGAAAACAGATTGAGCCACTGAAAGAACAACACACACAGCTACAACACCCCCCCTGTAGGACACTACAGACATATGTCATTATTCCCCAGAACTATACCCAACTGGAACAGACTGCCCCAGGAGACAGTGGCAGCCAAGTCCCTGGGCTGTTTCAAGTCCAGACTTGCTGCCCACCTGTAATCACGACATACCACCCTTCCTTCTGCCCCTGCTCCCTTTTTCTTGGGTCCACTTTGCCCTCCTCTACTATCCTACACACTCTTTCAATACATCTTAAAACTATTTGTACTGCAATCTCCGTAAGTCAGCATAATCATCAAAACATTGATGTTGGCTAATTAAGAAAAGAAGAATAAGACTGTGGGTGTCACTAACCCTGTGCCATGTTGTCCCTAGGACTTCTCCCATCCTGCCCTGACATGTCACCGCACCTTGTGGAGTCTGGAGAGTGTGCCCTCTCTCACTCGGTTCCTGTACGCTGTCACAGACAAGTCTCTCCAGCAGCTGGCTGAGGATGTCATCAACACCTTCACTCGCGAAATCATCCCAAAGCTGGACCAGTTCCAGAGAGGTAGTGGTTGCACTTTCGCTTTGGTTCAGTTCTGGGTTGGTTAGTGTATGTGGGTCAATATTTGACAACTGGATAAAACATTGCTACCAATATAAAAAATGTTTTAAATGTCAGCTGGCAAATGTTATCAGAATTTTGTTTCAAATGTTTAGAAGTTATAGCCACAAATGTCCTAGTACTTGTTTATATATATATATATATATATATAAATATATATATATATATATATATATATATATATATATATATATATATATATATATATATATAATAGGGTGTTGTGATAACATTTGGAAACTTGATGTCACCTTCGTGTTATTTTATATTAACTGCAAAGGAAAGTTCATCAGCCACAGTAAAATAATAATCACATCTGTGTGTATCAGTTGACTTGCACTACATCTTTCAGTGGTGTTGGAAGTTTCCCACACTTTTATCTCCATTTTCACACACTGCACAATGTAGTTGAACATATTATCCTATGTTCTGCAGGTGTCATTCATGGCGACTTCAATGAACAAAACATCATAGTTAAACAGCGTCCTTCAGCCACGCCGGGTGAGGATCAGCAGTATGACGTGTGTGCAGTCATCGACTTTGGAGACTCTGCCAACAGTTACTATGTGTTTGAGGTGGCCATCACTATCATGTACATGATGGTTGAGAGCAGTGTCATTGACCCGATGAAGGTCGGAGGTCATGTACTCGCAGGCTATCTCTCCGAGCAACCACTCACCGACGTGGAGTTTGACTCGTTGAAGGTGTGTGTGGCAGGGCGCTACGCCCAGTCTCTGGTGATGGGGGCGTACACCTACACCCTGGATGAGGGTAATGAGTACCTCCTGGTGACAGCCAAGAATGGCTGGCCACAGCTGAGGAGGCTCTGGAACATGTCTCAGACAGAGCTGTATGATCAGTGGAGGCAGACGATACAAACATACAACATGTGAACCTCACTCTACAGTCTCAGACAGAGCTATATGAACAGTGGAGGCAGACGATACAAACATACAACTTGTGAACCTCACTCTACAGTCTCAGACAGAGTTGTATGAACAGTGGAGGCAGACGATACAAACATACAACTTGTGAACCTCACTCTACAGTCTCAGACAGAGTTGTATGAACAGTGGAGGCAGACGATACAAACATACAACTTGTGAACCTCACTCTACAGTCTCAGACAGAGTTGTATGAACAGTGGAGGCAGACGATACAAACATACAACTTGTAAACCTCACTCTACAGTCTCAGACAGAGTTGTATGAACAGTGGAGGCAGACGATACAAACATACAACTTGTGAACCTCACTCTACAGTCTCAGACAGAGCTGTATGATCAGTGGAGGCAGACGATACAAACATACAACTTGTAAACCTCACTCTACAGTCTCAGACAGAGTTGTATGAACAGTGGAGGCAGACGATACAAACATACAACTTGTAAACCTCACTCTACAGTCTCAGACAGAGCTGTATGATCAGTGGAGGCAGACGATACAAACATACAACTTGTGAACCTCACTCTACAGTCTCAGACAGAGCTGTATGATCAGTGGAGGCAGACGATACAAACATACAACTTGTAAACCTCAC